>PVJN01006727.1:27662-73984 GCA_004026805.1 Lasiurus borealis | reverse complement strand
AATCCTGGGTAGAAATGAATGAGGAAACAGATAACATTCCAACAAGACCGATCATTGAATCGCTATCACTTCCTCATTTGGTCAAGTTCTAGAAATTGTACCTTGGTGATATTTTTCTTATCAATTCTTTCTCTCCCCCCAAGTCCCCATTAATTATCAGTGTGACCAACAATATCACCTCTCAGATGGGACTAACGAAGAAAAATATGAGACTGAATGAAAGAAAAATAAAATTAAAATTTTCTAAGAATGAAATGTCATCAAGATGGGACAGTTGCATGCCTAGTAACTGGCCTGATAGTTAGACATCCCCTTGCCCAAAAATCATGGCCCACGTTCACCATCCTACAGTAATTTGTGTCCAAACAATAAACTTGCGTTCATCTTTCTCACAAGATGGCCCAATAAGTCAAATGCTAATTTAATGAGCAACAAGAAAGACCACGGCCAAGAGTATGGATAGCACATGCACATGTAATAAGCAAAGGGAAAACTGGTCAAATGCTAACATACAAGGTAAAGTCTTAACACGTCAAAGGAGCACAGTTACTTGAAATCCACTCAGGCTTCCTCTATGATTTATAGACCAACTAGAACTAGAGTGAATCTACGCTAATAAAAGAGTAAGATTCAAATTGGCCATACCTTTGCGACGCCCACCAGCCAATCAGGAGTGAGTATGCAAATTAACCCAACAATATTACAATATTAACATGCCTTGAAAACATTATGCCAGGTGGAAGAAGCTGGACAAAACACACACACACACACACACACAAACACACACACACACACTATATTATTCCATTATACACAATATGCAGTGTTTAAAAGAGGAAGGTCTACAGAGACAGAGTAAATTAGTACGAGTTGGGAGAAAATGTAGAGGCTTCTTTACGGGGTGATGAAATTATTCCAGATAGTGGTGACAGCTGCACAGTTCTATGACTACTAAAGAAACACCAGATTTTAGACCTAAAATGGGTGAATTGTAGAATGTGTGAAGTCTATCTCAATAAAACTTCCATAAAGAAAGTTATTCTGGTCAACTGTAGCATTTCTGTGATATTTAGTCATTAAATAAGTGGGGTTTTTTAAAATGGATGTATTTTAAGATTTTGCAGGTCAATCTTAATCGTGGGAAATCCTTAGTTATGTGATAATAACATCTTCAATATTATTTTAATAAGGCAAAATTCATTAGGGTAGAATGAGAAGTCCTATTTTAAGGGTTACTAGGATTCTTTTTTAACTTAGTGTCCGGTGCGATTTGTGTACCAGACAATATTGTGTGGCAATAAATATTAACGGGTAAGACCAGGGAGTTTAACCAGTCTTAGCACAATCATGTGTGTTAGCATCAGTGGCTGTCGTTTTATTGTTTGCAAAGCAGTGAGGCTGGACTAGATATTTGCTTGGAAGTCCTATGATTCTGAGACAAAGATGGTAGGGCAAAAAACAGCGAACCCATGTGATGAGTTCCAGGAATGTTCACTTAATGGGTGTTGAAGTACTTTCCAGGAATTGATTTTATTTTTTCACACCGCTGAGTACTTTCCTCAGCAAAAAACAAGTTCATTCATGACCATGTTTCATCCTTTCCATCACTAGGTGAAAGGCTTGTAAATGTACAGGAGAAAAATATTTCCATCCCAAACTTTAATAAAATTGTTTCTGGGAAACTCCTATTGTCTCACTAGAGCAGATTCCTGATACCAGAAAAGAGTAAAACTTGCTTAAGAATACCTCCAGGGCATTTACTATTTCGCACTTAATTCATACCATCTCGTATCATATCCCAAGAAAGAATTTTCCTCTTCCTTGATGTGTTTAAATGGGCTCTTTACTTAAATAGCTATCAATTAACTTCATTTCAGTCATCATAACCACAAGAGACCACAGGGAGATTTACTTAGAAAATCGAATTTTGGTCTGAAATACCAAATAAAGACTATGAAACGGTCTGAAATGCCGAGGGACATTTGTCTCCTTAAGTCAGAGTGGTGACTGCATTCCCCGAGTACATATTTCTTCATCACCCAAGTCAAAAACAGTCTCTGTGTTTTACGAAACTCTATCCAAGCAAATGAGAACAGCGTGCTCCTACACAGCGTCTTGCCATCTGCCCGGAAATGCATATAAAAAGCGATTTCTCTTATACTGTGCTAGCTGATCTCCTCTGCCACTTTGTCATCATTCTGTCCTAACGGAATATTTTTATTTAGAGGTCAATTGTGTCAAGAAGGCTTCCAGACTAAAAACTTACCTCACATAGAAAAAAAAAAATGGCTTTAGGATTTTACACTAGTGATTGTCATCATCTTGTCCTTTAAAGTTTTATTTGTTAAGTATTCATCTCGAAATTAGAAACCATACTCTAATCCGAGGTGTCACAAATGATGTAGACACTTAGGATTTAGGATGAAACAGATTCTCTCAAGATTCCTTGGAAGAGACAGCCAATCACTGTCGATTTCCTGTATGTCCTGGACCCGTTAATGGGTCTCTATCTGTCTGTCTCTCTGTCCATCTGCCTCTCCATCAGGCAAAGATAACACACAAATACAACATAGGTACATATCTAGCGGTATACCTTGGCTTGCTATATTTCTAAGTCACATAACTGCACTTATTTTTTCTTAATATACTTTAAAACGCATTATCTTAAAGAAAAAGTATACTTACTGCCCTCTAGAGGTATGAACCAGTAGTGTGATAAGTGTAGAGGTTGCTGGGCAAATACAGTTTAAAGCTAACATGGCGTATTTAAACTCTTCTTCACAAACAACATGATCTGTTTGAAATAAAATAGGTAAATTAGAATAATTTACCTTGGGGTGGGTAATATTTTTAAAATAATATGAAAAATAAAACAATGACTTAAATTACAAAAGTTTCCTTTAAAAAAAAAAGCAACACAACGTTTTCAAGATTTTTTTTTTATACCTGTGTCATTTTATTCCCAGGAAAAATGTTTCTTAGGAAAAAGTACTACCGCATAGGGAACAGAGTCAATAATATTGTGATAACTGTGTGTGTGGTTCGAGGTGGGGACTGGGGATATCAGAGGTCCTGCTTTGTAAAGTAGATGATTGTCTAATCACTGGGCTGTATTACCTGGAAACTCACACAAAATAATGTTGAATGTAAACTGTAAGTGAAAATTTTTTTTTTAATTGTAAAAAGAGAGTACGAGATGATGAGTTAATGATTGAGAGGGAAGGGGAGGTGTCTAATCCCCGTCCTGTCTTTAACAAAATAATTGTTGTTGAAGCGACGGAGGAGATGCAGGTAGGCTAGAGGGTTAGCCTGGACAGTAATCCAGAGGCTGTTCAGAGTCTCCCCAAGTTCTGACAACTCCACTGTCTGAAATCAAACAGTGCAGATGGAAAACAGGAGCCACTGAGCAACGTCATAGTCACAGGGTGTGGAGACTGGAAAAGTCATTATTAAAAGAGACATTGGGCCCTCGGTGGTCGGCTCAGTGGATAGAGTGTCGGCCCGTCGACTGCAGCATCTCAGGTTCGATTCCAGTCAAGGGCACGAACCTCAGTTGGAGGCAGTCGATCAATGGGTCTCTCTCACATCGATGTTTCTCTCTCTGTGTGTCTTTCCCCGCTCCCTTCCACTCTCTCTAAAAATCAATGGGAGCCGAAACCGGTGTGGCTCAGTGGATAGAGTGTCAGCCTGCGGACTGAAAGGTCCCAGGTTTGATCCCGGTCAAGGGCATGTATCTTGGTTGCAGGCACGTCCCCAGTAGGGAGCATGCAGGAGGTGGCTGATCGATGTTTCTCTCTCTCATTGATGTTTCTACTTCTCTATCCCTGTCCCTTCCTCTCTGTAAAAAAATCAATAAAAATGTATTTTTAAAAATAAATAAATAAAATAAAAATCAATGGAAAAACATCCTCAGGGCAAGAATTAAAAAGACAAAATGAAGGGGTGTTGCCCATCTTGGCCTAACATATCAGGACTAGATTTTGGACCAAACAACTGAAGTGCCCGTCAGGAACAATGAACGCCGAACTACATTTAATTTTGCATTGTACAGTGGTACCTCGAGATACGAGTGCCCTGACATACGAGATTTTTGAGATACGAGCCATCGAGTGAGCGAGCGATTTTTGGTTTGAAATACGAGCAACAGTTGAGATAGGAGTCATCGCGCGGATCGGCCGGCTGCACACGACCCACCAGTTTCCCACGCCTCAAGGTTACGGAATGAATTAAACTCGTATCTCGAGGTACCACTGTACTTTGACCTAAAGTCATAAACTCAAAAGATGACAGAGTCCGAGCAGCTATGGAAATTCAACGATAAAAAAAATAAAGGAATAGCTAGACTTGGGGCTCTTGGAGGCTGAGGCCACCTGAGAGGGGTGATCCTGCTCAGCCCGCATCCATGCTGTCAGGCCGGAATGAAAGAGAGAGAGGGCTTTTAAAATCGTAGGATGGCGTGAGATCCTGGCTTGCTTTTTTATGGTCATTTTTATTACTTTTCACTTAACGGCTTTTCAGATAAGCGGTTATAATTAAGGATGCACGCTTCTAGGTAGCGATGAGTCACGTCTTTTCCTAGTCCCTTCAGCTTTCGGGAAAATAAAATTGTTAATTACATTCTAGAAAGTCAGATTTTTTATTTTTTTATTTTTGTAAGTCGGCCTCACGGCGTTTTCTGAGCTGCTGGGTGATTTAAAGCACTGGAAGCTTCTGCCAGGCGGTTGCTAGGTAACAGCCCTCCAGAAGGCAGCCAGCAGCCGCTGAAGGGGCACCAAACCAGCGCTGTCCTGGGTGCTGATTTACAGGAAAATCTAAAGACCTTTGCCCAGCTGGGCCAGGCAGGGCCAGTTTTCCAAATGGCTTGTTTCTGTTGCTGTGTCACAGGGGGAAGTGCGGTGACAGAGACGGACTGAGCAACTGGCGGGATCAGACCTCTCCGATGGTTGGCTGATGGGACTGTGTATCAGCCCGAGCGGGCTGCTGTCTACCAAAGCGGCTTCTTTCCTTAGAGCAGCGGTTCTCAACCTTCCTAAGGCCGCGGCCCTTTAAGACAGCTCCTCAAAGGGTGGTGACCGCCAACCATGAAATGATTTCCGTGGCTACTTCATCACTGTCATTTTGCTACTGTCATGAAATGTCATGTAAATACCTGATAGGCAGGATGTATTTTCATTGTTACAAATTGAACATCATTAAAGCATAGGGATTCATCACAAAAAACAATATGTAATTGTAGATTGTGAAATATTTATTTCTCGTGACAAATAAATGAAATGTTGTCTTGAATCGTGGTGTAGCATGGGCAACAGTCTTCCTAGGACAACAGTAAACTACATGGCTACCCTTGGCTACATGCAGGAGCGGTGTGCTGGTTCCTAAGACCATGGGAAATAGGTGTTTTCCGCTGGTTTTAGGCGACCCCTGTGAAAGGGTCGTTCGACCCCCAAAGGGGTTGAGACCCACAGGTTGAGAACCGCTGTCTTAGAGGCTAGGGATGGCGTTTCAGGGTGACCCTTTGCTTCCATCAGGAAAAGGCCTGGAGGTGAATAAACGTGTGGTGTCTGAGTGGGCACGTGGGCATCGACCTGCCCATCCCTCAGAGACTGTGGCCTGCTCCTGGGTTGTGAGCCTGGCATCCATCACTGGCTACGAAGAGACTTAAGTCATTCAGTCTCACAAGTTCTACCTGGAGGGGTCGCTTCTTAAATGCACGGAACTGAACCCCGTCAGCAGCGGGCAACACGCTCAGAACAGATTTCTGTCGGCTCAGCAGCACGGAGGGTACGAGGCCCTTTTCTGGGTTCCCAACCCCTGAGTCCGTCCCCGGTTTCCATGCTGGAACGCTTTTCAATGTGGCAGACGAATGAAATGCTCCAAGGGGTTGTTTTTTTTTTCTCTCCCTGAATTCTAGAGCAGCGGTTTTAACATCATGAGTCTCTTTTCAGACATCTCAGAAAAACAGCAGTCTTCATCTTTTAGGAAAAATCATTTTCCTCAGAAGTCTGTTTTTATTAGGTTCTAACCCAAAGTGTTCCTTCATTAGTCGTACATGAGAGGCATTAATATCCTGGGAGTTAATGGTACAGTGATTGAATCATCTTAATAGTCACATCATCATAATGCCAAGCGATGTTTTTCCTTTTGTGTTAAATGATGCATGTATATGTATATGTAAATATTCTTAAACTTCACTATATGTTTTTACATATATTTATGGCTATGTGTGTATGTGTAGATATAGCTATAGCCATAGCTATAGATATAGATATAGATATAGATGTAGATAATTTAACCTCAATGACATATATCGTGTTAGACAACTTTCAGATAAGAAATCAGATGTTCAGCAATAACTACCCAAAATCCATTATTAATCTAGATTCTAACTGCCTACAAAGCACTCTACCAAAGGCCAAAGCTGATGGACCAAGCGCATTAACATAAGTGACTCTCTACGGGGTTTCCCCGCCAGAAGCCCCTTTCAAGATTACCACTGGCTACCCGTCGGACACACAATTCAGTCACGAAATGGAACTGATGGCTGCAAACACACAACGACCACGTTCCCCAACACCCATCCCTTAAGGAGGGGATCCGGGAGGCAGGCAAGCAAGCTTGACCTTGAAGTCAGTTTTGTTATGCGTCCATCACACACGGAAGACACGTGGATGCGAGAAAATGATTTGAGTCCCTGCCTCGACGGGGGCTCTGAGAGCTGGGGAGAGGGCCTCGCAGGAGCGAACATGGGGAAGATTGCAGATCCTGCAGAAGCCAGCGGAAGGATGCTTTCCGGCCTGCGCGCATCAAGAAAAGCCTGGCCAGGGAAGAGGGATGCTTCAGCGCAGACTGTAAGAATGATTAAGAGTTTGTTCGTTGAAAGGTGAAGAAAGTGCACAAGTATTTTTAAAAATGAAATCAGAGGGGTAGGAGAATGTTGGCATTTTTATGGACGTAAGTGGACAAGGAACCTCTCACTTCTTAAATTGCCTTGAATTCATTCCTCATTGGAAGCTTAGACGCTAAGATCTTCAAGAGGGAGGTTGGAGGTAGCTAGTGCTGAGTCTTCCATTTCAGTCCCTGTGATTTATTATAAGAATAGCTTGCTGATTTATTAGTTATTTTTAATATATATATTTTATTTATTTCAGAGAGGAAGGGAGAGGGAGAGAGAGAGAGAGAAACATCAATGATAAGAGAGAATCAAGGATCGGCTGCCCCCTGCACGCCCCACACTGGGGATGGAGCCTACAACCCAGGCATGTGCCCTGACCGGGAATCGAACCCTGACCTCGTGGTTCATAGATCGACACTCAACCACTGCGCCATGCCAGCCGGGCAACAGACTATTCATAAACCTGAACTTGGCACCGATTGCACTTCTTGTTATGTGGACATGTTGAGTGAGGATTAATTGTGAGGATGGAGTTTGAAATGTCTCTGTGGGTGTTCCATGGGAAATGAAGAAATCACTCAGCAGGAAAAACTCACACCTCACCATCTGGTGAAAGGCAAGCCTTGCACACACATATGTTATTTAGAAACAGCTAAGATCACTTCCAATATTTATGTCACTTGGAAATATTTTTCCACTCTCTCTCTCTTGGGCAGGAAAAAGTGAGGCATTGGAATGTGTGGTGTTAAGAGTAACCGAATAGACGGTTGGCTAACCTGAGGCAAGGTCTTCATTTTTCAGCGATCATTTCTCCAGAATATGTGTGTGCGCACGCGCACTCGCGCGTACCCATGTGTATATGTATGTGGGTTTTAGGCCATACTCTTTCTATCATGGTGGGTTTTAGACCATACGGTTTTTATCATGCTAACGATGACTACTCACTCTCAGAAAAAAAATCTTTATACACTAAGTGCAGCGATTAATGTTAAAAAGTATTTACTTCTGCCTCTCCTTTGTACTTGGTTGCAACTGATTTCTTTTTTTTTTTTTTAATTTCCCAAACTAACTCCTACTATTCTACAATAATGACTCATTCTTCCGGACATGTTTTAGTCAAGGAATCGGAAATACCACATTGAGTCAACACTCTACTATTCCTCCCTTCATTCATGAACTATAATTCACATCCCGTGGCCTATGAGATACTAGAATCAAAGCATGGGAAATAAAATCCGCGAAAAAGGCACCCTCCTTTGCGACTTGCTTTTTCCATTCTTTCCTCCTGCACGTGCCGATTTGATCTTAACATCTGCGTACATCTGTTCAAATGAAATGGGAGCTTTTATAAGGACACAGTAGTGTTAAAGAAAATTGGTTGATAAAAAGATAATTGAATATTCACAGATGACACAACACTTTATTTGGGAAGAAGGTGGTGAGAAGAGACTGCTAACCTAAATTGAGCAATTAATTTACTCACAAAATATAGATTCATCTCCCACTGATTTGGGGGTAACTTTATCCAAGTAGGAGGCAGACAGGGACTTCTTTTAGATTCAGCTGGCTAACTGGGGGGCGCATTCTCTTTTGCTAAATTCACTCAAGGCTTTTCATTAAGAGAGTCTCACACATCACCCTAAACTGCTCTCGTGGCATTTTAAGGAAACCATGCTTTCCTCTTCTGATAATATAAACCGAGCCCCTCTGAGATCCTCTCATCTCAGCCACGAAAGAATACAGCCGAGAAGAAATTCCAGCAGATGCCATAAGCAAGAAATGCTGAGATACACTATTGGGGATAGAATTTGTAAATATTCCAGTCATTTCCATGAATTTGTCAAGGTAACGGCTACAGGAGAATGTGCAAGAGAATCGATGCAAACGATCCCTGTCACTTCCTGTTTGCAGGAGTGAAGGATTTCAGTGATTTTGACCTTTGTGAGCAGGTAGATCAACGGGTTGCAAAGAAAGGAGGGAAAACTCTAGTCTGTTCTGAGGTTTAGTTATAACGTTTTTAAAATCGCAGTGAATTCAGTATCCACTTAGTAAACACCGCGCATGTGTCACACATTACTTGTTTCATCCTTACCGCTAAACCCAATTAATGAAACAGAGGCATCATATATATTCTGGCCATTTAGAAGGAAAGGGTCTCAGAATCCTGATTTGCCCAGCTAAGCCTTAACTGGTGGAGCTCAGAATGAAATGTTTATTTTTAGCACTACCTCATTACTGCCTTCATGAAAATCTCCTCCTAGCAAGTCATCTTCAGCAGGATGAAAAATTGGCAAAAATATCCCCTCAGCCAAACAATAATAATGACACGGCAGCTCGGTGGCAAAGGTCTTTTGGATAAAGCATTGGCATTCTCCTGAACGCTAATTGCGTGTGTACCAGGAAATAGATGGATTACTTTAATCTTACCCAATCTTCTACAAAGGAGATGCTATTATTTTTTTTTAATTTTCAATTTAGGAAACAGGCTTAAAGAAACGCTGGCACCAACTCCAGCCATTTAAATCAAGAGCCTCCTGAATTAGGACTTTAAAAAAAAAAAAAACATCTTCCAGAGAGACTAAAATTCAGCCGAAGCCAAGAGCCATTGGTTGAAGCCGCATGCTGTTCATTTTTAGACAAAAACGATCTCGTTTGTCACAAAGCTCAAAGACAAAAGAGCAAACCCGATAGCGATAATTCCGTGGCTTTCTTATGCACGTTTAAAAGTGCTTCTAATGTTTCATCGAAATAGTATATATGGGAAGCCTTGTAAGAAGATACGTAAGCGGCTGAAGGGAATGCATTTTGCTACCATAGTCAACATGGTTTCCATTTTAAAGGCTTTGAAGCTTTAGTCAATCCAGATGGAACTCTTCAATGTAATAAAAGGCTAATAGGCAAATTGCCCCCTAAGGAGTTCGATCGCTCGCTATGACATGTGCTGGCCACCAGGGGGCAACACGGGGGTCCAGCGGCAGCGGTGGGGCGCTGAGGGAGCGGGGGAAGGAGGAAGTGGGGAACCTGATCAGCCCTGATCGTCAGCCAGGTCTAGGGACCCTAGCCGTGCACAAATTTCATGCACCGGGCCTCGAGTCTAATATAAAACCAACAAGTTCTACAGACTCGTGTGTACAGAGAACAGACTGATGACTGTCAGGGGTTAAGGATTTGGGGGGCTGGGGGGAAAGGTGAAGAGATTAAGCAAAAACAAAAAACAAACAAACCTCAAAGACAGACAGCTGACAGGTGAAACGGAAAAGGGGATGCGGGGGAAGGAGAAGATAAAGGGGAGAGAAATGGTGATGGAAGGACACTTGACTTCGGGTGTTGAACACACGATACACAGATGATGTGTTGTAGAACTGTACCCCTGAAACCTATGTGATTTTTACTGACCAGCGTCAGCCCGATAAGTTCAGTAAATTTAAAAAAAGAAAATAACAAAATAATAAATAATAATCTAAGAATGAAAAAGAAAAAAAAAATGTATATTATTGCCTTGATCAAAATTAGTTCCTAAAGAAGCATTGGAGACAAAGATAAAATACCATTTTCCTATTTAAGTTATAACAAAATATAATCTCATGAGAATAATTACTGTAAAAACAGGGACTCCATAAAAAAACCAAAAACTCAGGTCTAAAAAACTCATGTGTCTCTCTCTCTAGAACTGTTTGGGAAATCTACCCCCAAATTAGAAACATCGAAGAGAGAGAGACATCGATCAGCTGCTTCCTGCACACCTCCTACTGAGGATGTGCCCGCAACCAAGGCACGTGCCCTTGATCGGGATCGAACCTGGGACCTTTCAGGCCACAGGCTGATGCTCTATCCACTGAGCCAAACCCGTTTCAGCTACCCCCAAATTAAATGGTAAATTTATGTATGTATTAAGTAACCTATAGTCAGGCACTATCTCTGTGTAAATGTAAGTATAAGTAAACAGATATAACACATGGAGTCTGTGTCTATACGAGGCACAAACAATCACTGCCCATCTATTCAGGCAGAAGAAGTATCCAGAAACCTCAGATGCTAACATCACCACATTATGTAACAAAGGAAGGCCTCACCCCACCACCTGATCGGGCCACCGCCTAAAGTGAATACATTCCCTTGTGAAGCAGACGTTGGCAAGAGGAAACCCTCCCGTCCTGCAGAGACACGAATATCGCAGGTGCCACCACCTCCACAGACACCACCGTCACCACCATCACCACGGGGGCCTGAGCACACGCAGAGGGTCTCCTCGGAGACTCAACTTACCGGCGAATTTGATGTGGAATTTATTCTCCGGCTTCAAAATCTGGACATACAGAGGGCAGTTGGGAGCAAAGTCCTTGACAGCCCACGCTCTCAAGATGGTCTGGTGGTCCTGCAAGATCAGAATGGCAGTGGCATGAGATAGGAGGGGACCGGATAACGCAGTCACACGCCAGTGACGGCCCACATACACTGTGGTGGTCCCGTCGGGTGGTAACGGAGCTGAGAGAGTCCTGTCATCTAGCGACATCATAGGCAAAGGGTGCCCAAATCAGGAAGCTGTGGTTGAGATGACAAAGGGCTTTAATCTGGGGGTGAATGGGACCACTGGGGAGCTGTCTAGTGGAGAGGTGCTGAATGCTCAGGTCTAAGAAAGATACAAAGAATTGTATCAGCCCTAGCAGGTTTGGCTCAGTGGATAGAGCGATGGCATGCGGACTGTTGGGTCCCAGGTTCCATTCCGGTCAAGGGTACATGCCCAACTTGTGGGCTCGATCCCCAATGGGGAGGCGTGCAGGAGGCAGCTGACTGATGATTCTTTCTCAACATTGATGTTTCTATCTCTCTCTCCCTTCCTATCTGACATCATTAAAAAAATACTTTAAAAAAGAATTATATCAATGAACCTCATGTATATTTGAAGTTAAATGAGTTAAGATGTGTAAACTTTATCTGAATATATTAATAAATAGATCAACATAGAATAGTTAGTGCAATTAGCAAATGTTCAATAACTAGTTATCAAAAAGATGTCATGAATGATAACAGAGACCTGTCATATACAGCTGACTTTGAAAGTTTTGGGGTGTAAAGTGGGAGGCAGCATAAAAGATTGATCATGGGGAATAAAATAGGTAATGCAAAAATGTTCCAGTATGTGAATATATGATGCATTTCTGTCTGATCGACAGAAAGTCCAAATATTAGTACGAACAAAATCCAAAACACTTTTGTTGACCCTGGTAATGATCCAACTAAACTGGCATTATAGTAAAGAGAGCTTTGAGGTATTGGCCTTTTTTTTTTCTTTAGGGAAATTGTGATGTCACTGGGATTTAGTGCCGACAGATCAAAAGTAGATTTTTAAAAAACCTTCTAAGCCCCCTAAGGTTGAGAACCGCCAGCAGGGTCGCCTAAGACCATCAGAAAACATGACGATTCATTAAGAGCAGCAAAATGACAGTGATGAAGTGCCAATGAAAATAATTCTATGGTTGGGGGCCACCACCACATGAGCGGTATGGAATGGCCGCGGCATGGTGAAGGGTGAGACCCACTGTCCTGAGGGGAAAAGGAAGAATGACGGGCGGGGATGCCAGGAACTTACCGAGGACGTCCTGTCCACCTCGCAGCGGCTGCTCAGGATGAAGCAGGCCTCCGCGTCGTCCATCCTAGAAGCGGACAGAAAAGCGAAATGACCGCACGCCGAAACAGCCACTGAGCGTCTGAAAACTTAGTGCCTTGGTGGCGGGCACATCCCCAGTGGAAGGCGTGCAGGAGGCAGCTGGTGGATGTCTCTCTCTCATGGATGTTCCTAGCTCTCTATCCCAGTCCCTTCCTCTCCGTAACAAATCAATAAAAAAAATATTCTTTTAAAAATACTCAAACTTGCCGAAACCGGTTTGGCTCAGTGGATAGAGCGTCAGCCTGCGAACTGGAAGGTCCCAGGTTCAATTCCGGTCAAGGGCATGTATCCTGGTTGCGGGCACATCCCCAGTAAGAGGTGTGCAGGAGGCAGCTGATCGATGTCTCATCTGTGTTTCCCACTCTCTATCCCTCTCTCTTCCTCTCTCTAAGAAATCAATAAAAATATATATATATAAAAAATATTCAAACTTGCTTGTAACACTGAACATGGCTACCAGCTGGAGGAGAGAAACGTGAAGCCCCGCCGGCCACCTACTTGGCTCTCAGCAGGTCCTGGTCTTTCAGGGCGGAGCCTTGAAGGTAGATGACTCTCTGCGACCACATGGGGATCTGCAGCACCCTCCGCACCTGCACGTCCATCTCCGTGGGGCACAGGATCACCACGTAATAGTCCTGTTCACAACGACAAGGACGTGCTGTCCAGACGGCAAAAGCGCCCTTGGTCATGCAGCACAGGCACGCCGAAAGTCTAAGAGCACCCCGAAAGCTGACCCACGAGGAATGAGTGCCAGCTCAGAAGTGAAAGCATGCACCTGAACACCGAAGCAGGTGCCACATCTTACACAAGACGAAAATAAACAGACGTCTGAGTCTCCGAAATCAACGCCTCCATCCTGATCTTTCTCAATCTCACTAGCACCAGGAAGAAAAGATACAGTGGTACCTCGAGATACGAGTGCCCTAACATACGAGATTTTCGAGATACGAGCCCTCGAGCGAGCGATTTTTCTTTGAAATACGATCAACATTTGAGATACGAGTCATCGCAAGAATCGGCCGGCTGCACACGACCCACCAGTTTACCGAGACTCGAGCGTCTCATAGTTTCCCACGCCTCAAGGTTACGGAACGAATTAAACTCGTATCTCGAGGGACCACTGTACTCAGCACATGTTTCTGGCCACTGAAAGTTTCCAGTTTAGGCTGATTCTAAACCAGTACATAGCGTGGCAGGCAAAAGTGCATGCGTGTCCATTCAGACTTCAACTATTTACTCTTGGGATAAGAACTGTGATGGGGATTCCTATCGTTTGGTACTGTTGTGAACTTACAATATTGAAAATTTTCCGGTAGTTGAACGGATAAAGATTTGCAAAAATATTGAAAACACTGACAAAGTAGTTAACGAGTTTGAGATCAAAAGATTTCAAAAAATAGTAGCCCTTTGAAGAAAATATAAAGGTTACTCTTCATGACGAAATGGTTTAAGACAACTGATCGGTAGGGATTACAATCCTCTGGGAAACAGTCATCATTTTATCACTCTAAAATATACCTAGTAGAATTTTTTAGCGTTTTAAGGATTCTCCATATCGATATTAGGATAATATCAATAAATTATCAGGGATCAGAATTTTCTCCAAATAGGTTTTCTTTATAGGTCATCATAAGCAAACCTGAAATTATTTAATATGAAAATTTAAAAAAATAGTAGTTTCTCCCCCAAAAAATTCAAATTAATTTATTAGGTAATTAGATCTATTCAAGTACTCTTTGGATCTCGGAACAGTCCAACCTTTTGACATAAATTTATTAAAGGGAAACAAGATATTCAGGTAGCTCTTTGCTGTTTAGATGGAACCAAATAGTTAAGCAGCAAAGATTACTGAACTTGACATTGGCCCCGTAGAAGTAAGTATCTGAGCGTTTTATCTGCATAGACAAACGAAGAGGCTTTCCTGACTTCATGTTCTTAACACAACGAGAACATGGGTCACTGATCTTGGGTCACTTGTTGCCGCTATGAATAAGACCTCATTATACTCCAGGAAACAACAGAAAAATCACAGCGTCCAGCCTTCCCTGTTCCCGTCCGCGACCCTTGATAAAACTGACAGGTTCAAGTGAGCAGATGGCATTGAAATGACTTGCTCATTGTTCTATTATACTCTGTGTTCAATCTCACCGTTCCATAAAAATATCACTTAGGCCTTATCCGAAGGAGAAGAATATCAATCACGCTCCTTCACAGAAAAAAACCTTTCCTGGTGGCGCTAACACAATCCCCCATCTGTCTTTCCGCGTAGATGCAGAAGCAAACTAAAATATCACGCATTCCTTCCACATTTTTTTTTTTTGTTCTGCGTTCCCGGTTATATCCGTCGCTCTTCCTTGAACACTTTCTAAATCGGAGCGCCTAAAACCAGCCCTCCGGAAGGCAGGAAGCACCGGCCGCTGATGGACGGGGACAGTCCGTTAGGAGGACGGGACGGGAACGTACCTGCAGCCTCGGATGGGCGTAGAATTCGTTCAGGAAGTCCATCAGAAGGTCGATCTTCAGGGAGCTGACACACAGGACAACGTGCTTCTCCGTCTGAGCTCGGTGCCGACTGTAGTTCCCGCCGGACTTCTGGCGCTCCATCCACAGGTAGGCCAGCTGTTCAAACTGCAGCGCGTCGTGCACATGGGGAAGGAGGAACACGAGACGTGTTAGATGGAACTCGTCCGGATCCAATGTATGCGCTCCCTTCAACAGCCTACTTTTTGCTGCCGAGGTGGCTAACCGCTACAGGCCTACAGCAGGGGAGGGGCCTCTGGTCTCTGTCCAGTACAGCATGAAGCCATGATATGTCTGTCACCGGCAGAGTCAGAGGGAAAAGTCTCATTGGCCTGTCCTCCGCTTTCTCCGTCAAGTTCACCCCGCGTCTCAGGCAATGGGACACCCTAACACACAGCACAGGAGGCCACAGCTGGAGAGCCGCTGGCATGTAGGGAAGTGGAGGATGCTGGGAGGGACGTCAGGAAGGAAGGCAAGCGTGATGGGAGAGGAGCAGGAAGATCACCTCTGGACCTGCCTGACGTATGCGCAGAGACACCGTGGCCAAGCTTTGTCATGGAATGTACAGGTTCCACGTGTAGTTCCTATGTCCTGTTTCTCACCCGCCCACCCAAAGCTCGTAGGAAAAGCGTAAGAGGTGGTATCTACCGTATTTTCTGGTGTATAAGATGACTCGGCGTATAAGACGACCCCTGACTTTTCTAGTTAAAATACAGAGTTTGGGATATATTCGCCCTATAAGATGACACCCAGCGTATAATATAGAGTTTGGGATATACTCGCCCTGTAAGATGACACCCAGCGTATAAGAAGACCCCTGACTTTTGAGAAGATTTTCCTGGGTTAAAAAGTCGCTTATACACTAGAAAATACGGTATTTATCTGTCATCTCCTTTTATATATCTCTGTCTCTTTGCAAGAACCTTATCCAGTCCTCAAAATGCAGCATAATCATTATGTATTCTCTTCAGGTTTTATTTTAGTTGCCAAATCCAGGGAGTCCCTCAGAAATGTATACACACTTCTATAGCGGATAGCTCAATCTATGTTGATTTTTTTTCTTTTCGGATCTTACGCATTGGATTGAATAATTATTCCAAGTGTGTCTACGCTGGGGAGGGGCGCTCTCCATAACGTAATCAATTTTTATTCCTTATGATGTCTGGCTTTGAGATGATTTGGGGAATCAAGAGAAACCAGCCCTTCACAAGTCTGCCTTCTTGATCTCTCATTCTCTGATTAAAAACTGGGTCATCCTCCGATCCTGTCATTACTGTACATCACAGAAACACCCTGAAGAACCGAAAGGAGGTGTGAGCTCTGAGCTGTGCACGAAGGGGAGAAAACCACCCTCAGTTTTTAATTTCATGTCAGAAGGCCAGTCTGAGCCGGTTTTAGCTAATTGGCTACAGATAAGAAGAGCATGCGTCAGTATGTCAGATTCATAAACAACTGTACAGTTTTTATTAAAGATGGATACTTGATTGTGTAAGACAGCGGTTCTCAACCTGTGGGCCGCAACCCCTTTGGGGGTCGAACAACCCTTTCACAGGGGTCGCCTAAGACCCTCGGAAAACACCTATTTCCCATGGTCTTAGGAACCAACACACCGCTCCTCGGTGTAGCAAAGTGTAGCCATGTCGTTTACTGTTGTCCTAGGAAGACTGTGGCCCATGCTACACCACGATTCAAGACACAATTTCATTTATTTGTCATTAGAAATAAATATTTCACAATATATAATTACATACTGTTTTTGTGATTAATCCCTATGCTTTAATTACATTCAATTTGTAACAATGAAAATACATCCTGCCTATCAGATATTTACATGACAGTTCATCACAGTAGCAAAATGACAGCGATGAAGTAGCCACGGAAATAATGTTATGGTTGGGGGTCACCACCCCATGAGGAGCTGACTTAAAGGGCCGCGGCCTGAGGAAGGTTGAGAACCGCTGGTGTAAGACTTCACACACTTGCATGTAAAGTCCTTCACGGTGACAGTTACCTGTATGGGCAGCACCACCAGGGCGACGCAGATCATGGCCACGACGAAGAGCTTGGAGGACCAGGTTTCGGGGGTGACGTCCCCGAAGCCCACGGTGGAGAAGGTCACGATGCAGAAGTAAAGGGAGTCGAAGAGGTTGAGCTTCTTCCCTATCCGCTCCAGGTGCTGGATCCCACAGATGCTGCGGGCACAGAGCGCGGGAAAGTGAATGCGCTGCATTGTTGCCCACTTCCTGGAGCCCCTTAGCGGCTGGGGTCGCATACTGCGCGTTTTTCCGTAAGAAAATATGATTTTTAAGGTGTGTTTTTTTTCTACCTTAACTAGATATGCTGTTATTTCCAGTAAAATGTATTATCTTTAGGCCCAGCCGGCGTGGCTCAGTGGTTGAGCATCAGCCTATGAACCAGGAGGTCACGGTTCGATTCCCGGTCAGGGTACAGGCCCAGGTTGCAGGCTTGATTCCCTCCAGTGTGGGGCGTGCAGGAGGCAGCCGGTCCATGATTCTCTCTCAGCGCTAATGTTTCTATCTCTCTCTCTTTCTCCCTCTTCCTTCCTCTCTGAAATCCATACAAATATTTAAAAAAAAAAAAAAACAGACCCCCCAAAAATGTCTTTGTAGCACAACTCAGCAATACAAATCAGCAGTCTTAAAAAATAAAAGTGTATCTTCAGGATAGGTAGATTCACAGTTTATTGCTCCTCTCTCCCATAATTCTTGAGGCTAAGGCATTTGTAGCAATGAGACGCCCTCGCTTTGCATCATGCATAACCATTATCCACTTGTGTGTGTGCGCTGTTTTCCCTAGAACTGCAGATGCGACCCCCAGCCATAAAAAGTCCGAAGCTGTTCCATGATCATTATCGATTTTTTAATATAGATTGCTGGCTTGCTCCAGACCAGATGTCCGTGGAGTCATCATTAAGTGCAAACTGCCTCTTCTTCCTGACCATAATTGATGAATTGCAGTTAATTACTATTTTGTATTTGTACCCAGAAGCGATTTTAATGCCGTGCACAGATTTTCTGATAAACTAAATCCCAGAAAGACTGGCATACAGGAGCACATTCGTAATCAAAATACCCTATTTTGTGTCTTGTCTTAAATAGAAACACATTTTTCGGTCAAACACCAAGTTAAACTATTTAAGTTATATCCTGAAGTGAAAGTAGCCGAAGAACCTAGTCATGTAGAATTTAAGAATACATAATCAGAGCTGGTGGATATTAGTAAACATTCTCTTACCTTTAAACTATATACTAATTCAGTTAATACTGTTTTGTGACTGGGAAATCATATATTTTTTAAAAGCTTACTTAAAATACTTGGTTTTAGTGTCTATCTAATTATACAACAATATTTTTGTTGATTGTCCTATAATCCCAGGTGTGGCAGAAATTCCAATTGAAATTAACATAACCTGCAATTTAAGAAAGAAAAAAATAAAGCAACATCACACTGTGCTCTATTTAACACTTTGTTTAGTTAATAGGCATAAAAGTCACTCAGATTCATTGGTAGTGGTTGACTTTGAAATGAAACGTGGCAAGTAAATATAATTTTCCTATAATCCCTCTATTGTAATAACACCTGCAAATTTTAAGTAAGAGAAAAAAATGTTTGATTTAAAACCAATAGATTTTAAAAATTTTTACTTAAATATGTCATAATGAGTCACGTAATACCATAAAAGTAAGTCATATTTATTCATACAAATACCTTATTTTCCAGCATATAAGATGACTTTTTAACCCAGGAAAATCTTCTCAAAAGGTGGGGGTCATCTTATATGCCTGGTGTCATCTTATAGGGCGGGTATATCCCAAACTCTATATTTTAACTGGAAAAGTTGGGGTTCGTCTTATACGCCCAGTCGTCTTATACACTGGAAAATACAGTACATTTCCTGATGGTTTATTAGGGCCAGGAATTGTACTGTATGTCACTCCAGTCTAGACCTGAAGGGAAGGATTTTGACTTCCCCTTTATAGTACTACTACTAATAACCATGCATTTAACTTACAACCTGATTCATGCTAACTTAGGTCAATTACTTAAGCCTTTTAAACTTCCTGCTTCTCAACTGAAAATTAAATGTAACATTAACTCTTCCATCTGGTTATCATGCGCTCATGCTCAGTAACATGCTGGCACATGATAACACACCATGGAATTCGGGGGCAATTTTGTCCTTTATAGTCCAGCCCCTGCATAAACAAACAAACAAACAAACAAACAAATATAGAAGCACACAAAACAATGAGGCAAATCTAAGTTTCAAATACCGACACAAAAATATTACATTAAGCCTTAACTGGTTTGGCTCAGTGGATAGAGCATCGGCCTGCAGACTCAAGGGTCCCAGGTTCGATTCCAGGCAAGGGCATGTGCCTTGGTGGCGGGCACATCCCCAGTAGGCAGTGTACAGGAGGCAGCTCATCGATGTTTCTCTCTCATGGATGTTTCTAACTCTCTATCCCTTTCCTTTCCTCTCTGAAAAAAAAATCAATACAATATATATTTTTAAAAAATAAAAAATATTACAAAGCCTTTGTTTTCACCTCGACAGCAGACTCGGGGACTTGGGAGAAAGAGCAGCAAAGAGGATACTGCGTGCGGTTTGCTAACAGGTTTTCACAGCCAGGGGTCAGCGGGTCGCTGTCATCTCTCTGGTGCAGTCTTTCCTCAGTCCCGCCTCTCCTGGGGCTGGAGGTGGGGGTACGGGCAGCACGGAATGCCAAGGCCACGTGCCGTGCGAGCTCACAGCTCCAGCTGTTTACAGAGGCCCGACACGCCGACAAGAGTGACCTTTCCAGGGTTCACGCTCGTCGCTTACGGGAACTGACAGCTCATTCTCGGTCAGGTTCTATTTCCAGGCCCACGTGTCCGTAGCAAATCAGTGACTTGTGTTTTTTTTTTTTTTTTTCTCAAAGGGCTGCTCACGGCTGAAATTGCTAGAATGAAACAATGGCCGTGCTCATTACACGGAAGCCTGCAGATGTGTGGATCACGCATGCATATATCTATGGTTTACGTAGGTCACAGACCTGGGCAACTGTGAAGTGTATCATTCATAGTAATAGTTGAAGATGTAAAGGTTAAAATACTAGCATGAGGAGAGGGAACCCAGTAGAATTTTCTCTCTCTGTATATTATTATTTTTTTTATTTTATTAATTTTTTTAGAGAGAGGAAGGGAGAGAAAGTCAGAAACATCGATGAGAGAGACATCGATCAGCCGCCTCCTGCACGCCCCACAGTGGAGATGTGCCCTCAAGCAAGGTACATGCCCCCGACCGGAATCGAACCTGGGACCTTTCAGTCCGCAAGCTGACGCTCTATCCACTGAGCCAAACCGGTCTCGGCTGTATATTATTTTGTTGCATACACTTCTGCTTCCGTTTAAACAGGTATTTAATTTTAAATAACTTACAGGGGTTTTTGTGCTATCCCACAACTAACTGTGTCTCCCAAATCCTGTGCATTTGGGAGAAGCAGGGAATTCCTGCCACACACAGCCTTACGTGCTTTGCTTTGTTTTTTTGCTTCATAATGATGTGGTTGATACTCACAATATTGAACGCACAGTGCACTTCCAGGACCAATTCACCAAGCCCTCGCTGCCTTAACGCGACAATGCCCGTGGTGACCACTTTGTTTTAGAGGTCACCGTCACAGGATTCAGAAATCAACCTTTAGGGGCTGGACAGCCGGTATTTTGGCAAGTCTTCCCGCAGCAGCGGGGGGCTGCATTTTCAACTCTGCACCCACTCCTCCGCACCTTTAAGGTAATTACATGTTCTTCTGGACACACCCTGACCTTGCCCATCACCAGCGGAGACTTAGAAAGAGAGACAAACGTCCCTGGGAGATGGCAAACCGTCTCAGACAATCGGTGAGGTTAAGAGGTGGACTGTATCGCGTCGTAAGGAACAAATACAGGTCGCAAGAGAGGTGTCACATTCTGTTTGGTTTTCAACCAATATCTGTGGATCTTCCAATACGACCTGTAGATGTCAGGGCATAAAGGCAACCAGTGATAATGACAGTAGGCCACGGAGATTAGGACAGTTTTGCTGGCGGAGAGGAGTGGGAATTATTTCATCTGGGGGTACGTCATTCCCAAGGGGCGCACGTGCATCCCATCGCAATAATGTACTTTATTAATATACGTACGCCTGTAATAATCCATTCTTACACTCCGAGGATTAAACCCTACTTGGTGGTAATTTTGTTTCACGTCCAAGTATTTTCGGTTCCAAAGAGAAACGGTAATATGCACTTATGACAAAGACAAATAATAGAGATAGAAATGAGAAATGAATATCCACCCACTCCTCTCCACCTTTGAGGTAATTAGTGTTTAGTAAGTACTCTCTTGCTTGCTTGCTGTGCGTTTCGTTTTTAATGAAAATGCACTTTTGATTTTAGTTGGCAGTTCATCCCTGTAGGATTTTCATATCCATCTTCTTCAAGGCATCCCTGTCTGTAATTCTCTGTCTCAATATCTGTCCGGGGAAAAGCCAATTTGGCCCAAGATGTTAACCAGACACGGGGTTCTGCAGTCGACTTCATTCGGCAGCTCTGGGTTCAGAGTACAATGGCACCTTGAGATACGAGTGCCCTAACATACGAGATTTTTGAGATATGAGCCGTCGAGCGAGCGATTTTTGCTTTGAAATACGAGCAACATTTGAGATAGGAGTCATCGCACGGATCGGCCAGCTGCACACGACCCACCCGTTTACCGTGACTCGGGCGTCTCATAGTTTCCCCACACCTCAAGGTTACGGAACGAATTAAACTCGTATCTCGAGGTACCACTGTATTCTCTTTAGCCAAGACTTCTCTGAGCTTTTTAATGAGTTAATATTCATTGCAACGCTGAGAGCAGAATTTTTAGAGGTTGAACCCAACGTGTCTGCCAAAGTCGTCAGTTTGGCCCGAGTATCTCAGAGGATTCGGGTTTGACAAACTGAATTATGAAGACGTGAACGCGTACGGGACACTTCTCTGAGTGCGTTAGAATCACAGTTTAGCTTAATCATTAAACCATGTGGCTAATATTGTACCTTGTCCGTGCCCTCGATTATACTGCCCTAGATTAACTGTCCCCGGAAGAAATCCAATAGTGGGACTGTCAGGCCTAACGTCTTAATTTTTTTTTAATGAGATGAACAGACTTAATTTGTAAAGGCCGCATTTTAAAAGGGTTCCATTTCCCTTCATCTCCATCCCATTCTGCTTAAGAACCTATACGTAAGTGTTTTGGAGTGATCCACTCTTCCAGCCAGAGGTGCGCAAGATTCATGATTCCGGACTCATCCTGCTTTGTCCTATCGTGAGTCTCTCTGGATCCGCGTTTTGAGCACAGGTAGCTGACACCGTTTATAAATAAATACAGCCCTCAGCGGCCATCCTGAGCCGGGGCGGAGCCTGGAAGCAGCTCGCAGAGGCCAGAGGGAACAGGACACAGTGCCTCCCAAGCTCTGCAACCAGTTCAGAGGTGGATCCCACCCTGAGCACGCCAGATGGAAAGAACAGCTCCAAGGGGTTCTCATTTAAGAAACGGAGTTTCATTCTTTTTCCGTTAACTGGGACACGGTTAAAGCTCACGGAAGATCCTTCTCGTTTTAAAAGCGGCTGTGCTCACACAGGCAGACGTCATCACCACATTAACTTTAAAAAGGATCATGGCCCCTTTTGCACTAAAAGCAGAGAGACCCACGATCTAGATCCTCACAAGCATTTAATTTCTAATCGTCCTCCGAAGTAGAAGGGCCAATGTAAAGTGAAATTTGTTCCTTCGGTCTCATTTTAACAAAACATTCTCCCATTTAGAGGAGCTGACATGTTAATTTATAGAATTTTATAGCTTTTTAAAAATATATATATTGCATTGATTTTTTTACAGAGAGGAAGGGAGAAGGGATAGAGAGCCAGAAACATTGATGAGAGAGAGACATTGATCAGCCGCCTCCTGCACACCCCACAATGGGGATGTGCCCGTAAACAAGATACATGCCATGGACCGGAATAGAATCTGGGCCAATGCTCTATCCACTGAGCCCAACCAGTTTCTGCTTAATTTATAGAATTTTTAAATCCCCTTTTTTCATTTTTTTTCACTCACCTAATGAAAAAAAAAAAAAAAAAAACAAAGATCGCTAGGACATGCGATAGACATTACATGTGACCTCGCCAACATCAGCAGAGGGAGAGGTCGTCTTTCTCATTTCAATCCTTCAATTAAAGGGACTCCACATTGCCCCTTGCCGGTCCCATAGGGCGCATTCCTTTTAGCAAAATGACATTTCATTAGTTTATTACATTTCCTCTCCTTTCCCCACTCATTAATTGGAATGAAATGAAAACATCTGCGGCACCGCCTTAGTGCCTGTCTCCACTGGTCAGCCTACAGCACTGCTGTCATGCTGCCTGCAGATGGGAGAGAATGTTCCTTGTCGCAGCTGTTCCTGGTGGGAAGAATGAAACTTACAGTTTTGTCGTGTTTTGTTCTGTGCACATGCCTCAGGTCATACGCTTTATCCATCATCGTTTACCAAGAAATGCGTACTGTGTCTCAAGGTAAAGTGTATTTTCCACGGCGAATTGGGGATTAGGGGGAGGGGGGGCAGACAAATAAAGATTAAGGAGGTTAGGATAAAAGAAATGATCACCATAAATTAAGCCAGGTAAACCTAAGGAGACAAAATCATTACGATCAAAATGCTCTTAGGCTCTACAGCAGCTGTTCTCAACCCGTGGGTCGCTAGACCCGTGAGCAGGGTGGCCTAAGACCATTGGAAAACACAGATAATTACGTGACGATTTACAACAGTAGCAAAGTGACAGCGATGAAGTGGCAACGGGAATAATTTTATGGTCGGGCGTCACCACCACACGAGGAGCCGTATTAAAGAGCCGCGGCATCAGAAAGGTGGAGAACCCCTGACACAGAGGGTTCCCGGGCAGAGGGAAACCTCCAGCCTGAGCTGAGCGCGAAAAGATGGGGAGAACCCTGGCCGGGCCGGAAATTCAGAGCCGACTGAAACGGCTCGGTATACATCCCGAGACATATGGAAACCTTGAACGCGAAGCAAGTGGCAGCACATGGTATTTACATTTCATGAAGGTCACTCCGGTTGCCGTGACGTGCGCGGCTTGGGATGGAGCCAGCGAGAACGCGGTAAACCAGTTAGAGGGCACTTAACGAAAAGAAGTGGCGATCGCTTATCTGCAAGATGCATAGTGGAGGAAATGCATGGAAGGCGTCGACTGTGTTTCGGGTGACAGAACAGGTATTAAGAAACGAGTCTATTCCTTTGGAGTCGGCCCCAAAGAAAGGACGGTGGTTGATATTTCCCAGACCGGGACAACTTAAGGGGTGAATAGCATGAATTCTCTTTTGTACATACAGTGGCACCTTGAGATGCGAGTTTAATTCGTTCCGCAACCTTGAGGCGTGGGAAACTGGCGGGTCGTGTGCAGCCGGCCGATCCGCACACAATGACTCCTATCTCAACTGTTGCTCATATTTCAAAGCAAAAATCGCTCGCTCGCTCGATGGCTCGTATCTCAAAAATCTCGTATGTTAGGGCACTCGTATCTCGAGGTACCGCCGTACTGAGTTAGAGGACTCTAAGAGGAAATGCCACAGAAGCAGTGGGAGGACATAAAGGATGTGATTACAGCCATCGAAAGGGGCCTGGGACAGCTTGTGCGGTCACATGGTCAGGGGCTTTTTGGCCCGTCTGTAAACGCAACGTCAAGAGGAAATGCAGGCTCTGACCCTGACCCCACGCCAATGAGAGCAACTCTGAGGTCACATCCTGCCACAGAACACACGCATCAACCCCCGTCCTGTCAGGTGCAAAAGGGCCCTGCTCTCTGAGCGTAACAGCCAACACATGGAACTGGAGGTTAATCTCTACAGGAAGAATGTGAAAAATGCACCCGAGCAGGTTCAGGTAGCGACCCTGTGGAGTCAGATGACAGAATCCTCAGCCCCTTAAGCCCCAGGCGCCACATTCCTGAGGGGGCAGGCGGCTGTGTTAACCATGGTCTCATAATCGAATTATGCAAGAGCGCAAATGACCCTGAGAACTTGTGTCTGCCCCAAGCACGGCCTGTATTTGCCCTTGACCTCCCAGCTGACAAAACACTTAAGACACTATGAGCAAAGGAAATGATAATTGCACAAAGCTACGAAATCCAGACCTAAAGCATTTTTTTTATCTCGGAGGTCTTGCCTCTCTGCGATTTACTTTCGCGTGGATTTGTTTGAACTCGTCTGATTCAGTTCTCAGACGGGAAGTGCCAAGCCAATAAAACATGAGCGTTACACACCATTAATTCCCACTATGTACTTACAGATATGCTTATATTTCGAGTTGGTAAAAACAAAATGCAATCTGCACACATACCAGTTCTCTTCAGAAAAGGTTTAATTTAGCAGTGGATTTCTTTCTTACTATCAAGACATTAGTAGATGAACACTCAAGGTATTTGACCTTACCCATGTAAAATGTGAAGTGATACCGAATAAATATTGTCTGATTTAACATGTTCCCGCGAGAATATCTCGCTACTCACTGCCATATACCAAACCAGTCCAAAATAACTCAGTCTCTAGTCAACACTTTCTGGGAAATCAAGTAAGACACCAAATGAACCTTTATTTCATCATTTCTGAAATGATCCAAATGTTAATTAGCCGCTAAAAACAAAAGAGAACATTGAGCTTAAAGTGTGGCTTCACATTGTGAGCCATGAGAATTCTTTTCATAGCAGCAGTAATTCTTTTTTTTTTTTTTTTACATAACCATTCACTTGAATCCAACATTTTAAAATGGAATATTAAAATGTCATGTTTATCAACAGAAAATACTTTGTCATATGGTAGCATTTTTACTTAAAATCAATGGAAAATTTTCCTCTCAGTGATGGCTAAGTGAACTTCATATCTATTTCAGAGTATACTATACACGTGTAAGTCAATAACATACAAATATAATTATATGTAAGAATGCTCTAGAGAAGTATCAGATGGGTTGATGTGATCTTTAAACAAACCCTTCTACTGATGGTGATTTAATTTTTTTGTAAACTAATGTTAAACAGATCAGCACACGTGTAGAATGGTCTCCAGGATAAATAATAATTCTTCTTTTTCACTGGAAATTACCACTGTTTCCTAATCAATGACGAGTTCTTCAAAGAGCGTTTTCAGGTCAGTGACACCTTCTAAACTAAAGGAATTCGCTGGAAAACTTAAATTGTGTTGACCTTTATGTAATGCACACTTTGCTTCTGCAGCTCCAATTTCTTATAAATTATGGAAGAAATTTACTGGATCAGATTATTTATATGCACAGCGATTACACTAGGAATTACTATTACAACTAAGATACTACTACTCAAGAATTTTTTTATTCTGTATTTCTTTTTGCATGAGGAAAAAAGATTAAAGGAAGAGAGTGTTTTTACAATCCAACATCTACAATAAAGGGGCTATTTCCTTTACTTTTTGCTCATCAGAAGATCCATCCAGCTCCAAATTTTCAATGCATAGACATTATCCTAAGAGCACCCTTCTTGATTAGCAGTTATGAAATGGCATCATTTGGTGGGCGCGGCTGTTCGGGTCCTGGGGCACAGAGTTGGAGAATGAGCTAGTCCACTCTGTCCTCTGAGAGAGGCAGAATCTTAGGGAAGAGTCAAACACGAGGCAGGTAGGGTAGCGGGCCCCTGAGGGCAAGCAGAGCAGGGAACCTTCTCTCTAGTTCTTAGCAAATGTCTGGAAAGAGAGCATGCTGGGAAATGAGATGGGGTTGTAAATGATCCTTTTGTTCCACTCCACGTTCCAATTTCTCTCCTCGGCTAAAGCTGAACCCCATAGAGTGCCTTCATTTTCCCTCAATGCTTCCCCTAACCATACTGCTGCTGAGCATCCAGTGAGCTCTCCGCTTGCATAGACTAGAAGACAGGTCAGCCAAGCTGACCTCATTCCTGTTTCCTTAAAAAAAAAAAATAGCTGACTCCTCCCACCCGAACTTTGACCTATCACCTCTTCATCCAGAGACGGTATTGCCCAGCTCCCAGTGTCATGAGCAATTCTGAGCTCTGATTAATACGTAAAGCCAATAGACAGGAAACCAATCAATCCAATCTTCAGTGGAACCATTTTTCTGAAGAATTATCATCTAAGTCAGTGGTTCTCAACCTGTGGGTCGAGACCCCTTTGGGATTGCCTAAGAACATCGGAAAATGCAGATATTTACATCACGATGCATCACAGTAGCAACATTTCATGGTTGGGGGTCACCACCCCATGAGGAGCTGTATGCAAGGGTCGCGGCCTTAGGAAGGTTGAGAACCACTGGTCTAGGTTGTACCGTCTGTTCCATGCAACCTATGAGGAAAGGCGGGGGGTGAGGGGGTAAGAGATCAACTGGAAGGACTTGGATGCATGCACATCAGCACAACCAATGGACACCGGCAGTAGCGGGGAGGGGGGGTTGTGCTTGGGGGAAGGAGTGGCGGCAGAGAGGTCAATGGGTGTGGGGGGAGGAGACTAATGTAATTCTTTAAACAATAAAGAATGAAAATACAAGAAATGCCCTCTCTGAGGGTCTCTCCATTGCTGCCCACAGAATGAGACTCCTGGGTTCTGCGGGGAGTGGGGCGAGGAGGATGGTAATCCCACGGGGGAGGACCTTGTGCGCTTCCATCTCTTTGAGGGTGAGAGCTAAGTAAAGGACGTCTCTCCCTCTGCTCAGCTGTCTCGATCTGAGTTACAGATTTCCATCTCATCCCTCCTATGCTGCGTTTCTTCTCCTTCTGTTATGAGCCATTTTCTTTTCTTTTCTTTTTTCAGTTTATGTATTTATTATTCTTTTTCCCACCACCCTCTCCCACCTTCTCCCCTGCAGTCACCACTCTGTTGTCCACGTTCAAGAGTTCTTTCCCTTTAACGACCCAGATTCACGTCTGTTTCTCAAACTATCTCCGGCCTTTGGTTGAAGTTCATACGTTTCTCTCCCTCCTTTGACAGATGAATAAATTAAAACTCAGAGCTGTAATCTCTTAAAGCCACACAAACAAGATGCCTTCCCATGGACTGCAGTTCTGTTTTTTTTGTGTGTTTTTTACCAAAAGGCTCTCAAGTCTCTGGATGTAGCCGCATGCATCTGTAAGAAATAAATTTCCAAGAAAAGAGCACTTTGTATGCTAAGCTGGAAATCTGCCCCCTAAATTACTGCAATAAGAAGCCTGCCTACTTTTAAGTCTGAAAAGCACTTTAGAATTTACCAAATGCTTTCACGCAAATTATCTCGATCTCGGTGATTGTTCAGCGCTGGGTCTTGTTGGAATTTATAATTATAGAATAGAAAAAGGTTTAGAAAAAGGCCAACACACGAGGCAAAAAAAAAAAAAAAAAAAACTCCCAGGGAGAAAAGTTAAGACTCTTGGGGGGATATTTGGTTAAAGAAAGCAGGCTGAGGGGTTCAGTTGGGAATATAAAAGATAATTAGAGAGCAAGGGACTGAAGGTGGCCTTTCACCCTCCCCGCTGACACATGAGAGGGAACAAGCGCATATGAAATTCAAATGAGATATTTAGAACAGCCTACAATCAGCGCGCTAGCCAACCAGGAACCTAAAAATAAATCTGTTAAATTTACATACGAAGTTACAACAGAGGTCCATAATGAATATCATTCAGTGGGCTCACAGCAAACTATAGAAAGAGTATTAACCTGGCCCCAATGTACCTGGGTCATTAGGGATGATCGGGAAGATTCTGTAGAACATCGACACAGCAAAAGGTTGCTGAGAATTAATATAACCCCGAGGTTGAGAAGATTAGCATCCACTTAAGCAACGAATGGAAAGTAGACAACGTTCAGATGAGTTAATACTCCCAGTCAAAAAAGCTTGAAAATACAGGAGCGAAGATTATGGGCGAGAAAGAGGGTACATTATAACAGGATGAAATAATTTCTAAAGAATTTACTCAGAGGAAACTGGGAGAACTGCAATGACACAGAATTTTGAATATAAGGATTCAAACCATCAGTTGACAAGCCAAAGTGTTGGTCCCATTGGCTTACGGAGTTCGGTGACAGAAGATGAATTAATACACAGGAAGAAAAAAAAAAAGGTTGGGAAAAAATGGGAGATTTTTCAAGAGAAAAATGGAGCGTGTGGTATTTTAAAAAGACGTCTCAATTCCACCCAGATTGGGTCGCTTCGTGGAAAGAAAATGCCTCTATTATAATAAAACTGTGCTATAAAAGCGCTGACGTTGACGAGGCTCTAAAATAGACGGCCATCTGGCTGAGATGACATGGAAGGGGTGCGCTCAGAGAGGTGGGAAATAATGCGCAGACTCGGGTCCGTTTTAGCAATGGCATTCTTTATTAGCCTCTTCGGCCGCCGCTCCATTTCCATTCGGTTCTCACGGCACGGTCTCCGGTTCTTACCCTCCATGCTTCGCTGCCCCCTTCTCTGAACACGTAGGTGAATGGCTCTCTCGGCTCCGTACCCAGGGTGCCATCTATCCTATGCGTCTCACTACCCTGTTGAGGTTTCCTTTTTGTTCAGTTTTTCTCCCCCTCTCTCTCTTCCTTCTTTCTCTCTCAGACCAACCCAAACATACCCCTGGGTGAGGATTTAAAAAAAAAAAAAAGACAGTGTTTTTACAGTTGCCATGTTAGCTTAACTTTTAGAAAAGTGCAGTTTCCGAAGGTTCATAAAGAAGGTTGCCTTTGAGAGTCCGCCGTGGGGGGTTGCTTCTTGACAAAACATCCTCAAGTTGTTGCCTTTGACCCACATCCATCCCAAATAATCTCAGCGTTATGGAATTATTAAAAAAAAAATCGGAACAGCATTCAATTAGGATTTCAAATACAGACTCTGCTGTCGCCCTCCTTCAAACGAAAAGCCACAATGGATTTGCTTCCTCAAATAGATCCTGTGTATATATCACCACGGAGAACTTTTCATCACTAGCCGCTTACTCTGTGCTTTTTAAAACTTCTCCTCTTTCACAGCATATTAAGGTAGACAAGTTTTTTTTTTTTTTTTGGCAAGATTTCTAAGGGAAACGTTTATTTCAATGAAAGGCGATATTGAGACTGGAACGTTCTCACCACCTGGAAAATGTCAATGTGTACAACAAAATGTTTAAAAAAAAAGTCACACAGCAGAAATAAATAACTTTCCGCGCCCATGCGCCCTAGGGCTCCTCTGGCTGTGCAGTTCCTGGGAAATGGAATTAGCAAGGGCATTCTGTGCTCAAAGCAGCCGGCTCTCTGTGACTCCCTGCTTTTAACGCAGACGTCAGCATGCGGATCAGCCCACACCGCGCACACACGTGGGCACTCCCGGGATGAATACCGATGAAGTTGTTCCAAATAACCATTTCCATCGCCTGCAGAGTGTCTACCGAGAGCCTAATATTCCCGCGGAATCTCAGATAACTTGCGCTCTTGGGATTTCGCATTTTCTAGGGAGAAATTGTGTCTGAGAAGTAATGATAAGTCTTGTATTTCTGCTGTTGAAAGTACCGTATTTTTCGATATATAAGACAACTGGGCGTATAAGACGACCCCCAGCTTTTCCAGTTATAAGATAGAGTTTGGGATATACTCACTGAGCCACACTGGTTTCGGCTATATTAACCTCTTAATGCAGTGATGGTTTCAATTCTGTAAAATGCACGTTCTCAGTCAATTTTTCTTGGAAATTTGTGAACAGTGTTTTAACTTAGCTGAGAATAGTGCATCAGACTGATTCGTTTCTTAGCCCATTGTAGATAGGTGAATACTGAAGATGGATTTAAGCGGCCAAAAAATATATATGCGCAAGCTATAGACCAGACAACAGTGTGGTGAAGGCCAGAGGGGGATGGGTGAGGTCTGAGTGGAGAGGGGTAAAGTGCGGGGATCTGGGGACACTGGAATCCTATCAACACTAACGCTAAAAAATCAAACCAATGATTTTTTTTTCTCCTAAAACATTAAAGACCGATCTAATTGTTCCTTTTTGTAAAGTTCTCAAAAACGATTTTGTGTCTCCGTTTCTCCACCTATAAAGTGAAGATAATAAGAGAATTTGCTTTGTAGATTGTCGAAGCTTAAATTAGTTAATACAAGTTAAGGGTGCAGAAAAGTGCCTAACCATAGTAACCACTTGAACTGTTAGCCATTATCCTCAACCTTCGCCAATTTGAAAAGAACTATCTACCACTGATGTCATGTTTCAAAAATAGCTTGTCGGTAACAGATGTTTAACCCCAAGCCATGTTACCTAGATTTTTTACATTACTCATAATGACATCATTCCGATTTCCATATGTTCAATGACCATATTCTCTTTTCTCCCGAATTAAGCTTGCCTTAACGTGGCTAGTTAACTACTTTTTAATTAGTTAATTATCCAAGTTAATGCAGACTAATTAACTAGTTAGTTAATTAGTTAATAGAGGGCTTCACTTATAATTACAGTGGTACCTCGAGATACGAGTGCCCTAACATATGAGATTTTTGAGATACGAGCCATCGAGTGAGCGATTTTTGCTTTGAAATATGAGCAACATTTGAGATAGGAGTAATCTCGCGGATCTGCCGGCTGCACATGACCCACCAGTTTACCTGGACTTGAGTGTCTCATAGTTTCCCACTCCTCAAGATTAAGGAACAAATTAAACTCGTATCTCGAGGTACCACTGTAGTTAATTAGTTAACTAGTTAATTAGTCTGCATAATGGCTGCCCACTTATGCAGACTTGAGTTGGGACAAAACGGGGCTTCTGTTGGTTCAGGTGTGACCTGGAGCTGTTAGTCTCTGGGCCAGATCTTCAGGCTCATGCACTTCCTGTCCTTCACAGAGGCCAAGCAGGTGTGACCAATCAGAACTAGGAATCACACGTGACGGTGGTGACGCCACCAGGCCACGTTCTAAAGCTTCCTCCAAACGGCAGTACCGTCTCCTCCCTGGGCAGCCCGCAAGCAGCCATTGGCCTTGGAGTGGAAGCAGTAGATAGAAGAACCAGTCAAATAAACAGTGACCGAAGGTGCAAGAAATCCTGAATTAAGCAGGATAATAACGTTTCACCGAGTCACCTTTTTAAGCCAAAAAGTAAATGGCCTTATTGTTTGCTGAAAGCAGACCGAGGAAGAAGTCAATTAGTTATTTCACATTTGACTCAACCACGAAACATCCGTGAACGCCCCCTGAGATCTCCCTCGGTTAGAACTCCATGAAATAATACACATTCAAATAAAAAATCGACCATCCGAAGCAGAGTGAGCCTGCAAATGTAAAATGAGAACTCCAAACGCGTGATGAATGAGAGCGATGGTTATGGGTCAGAAGAGGTTAACAATGAAGCCAAAGTCAGACGCTGAATTCCCGGGGACTCGCTCTGTTCCTGAGACTCGGGCTGAATCCCAAGTCCCAGCTGCCTGGGGAGCGTGTGCCGTTGGCCGAGAGGGGCGCACGGGACGGACGGGGGACACTATTCCCCACAATGACAGGGGACACTATTCCGAGCACATTCCCTGCGAGCGGGAGTGCGTGGCTTCATCTGCAGCTCAGCTGGGCACTGGGCACGCGTGTCCCGGACAGATGCCTAGTGACAGGTCTTTGTGATGGTGATAATGACGAGGGGAAGATGCACTTTTAAAACCAGACGCCGCTCTCCAAAGCAGGGGATTTTAAGGGTGTGAGGTCTGCAGAGACCAGTGTGGCTCAGTGGATAGAGCGTCGGCCTGCGGACTGAAAGGTCCCGGGTTCGATTCCGGTCAGGGGCATGGACCTTGCTTGTGGGCACATCCCCAGTTGGGGGCGTGTAGGAGGCGGCTGATCGATGTCTCTCTCTCTCATCGATGTTTCTGACTTTCTATCCCTCTCCCTTCCTCTCTGTGAAAAATCAATAAAATATATATTTTTTAAAAAGAATATATTTAAAAAATAAAATAACATAGTGGGTTTTAAAATAAAGAAATAAGTGAGTGCATGTATAGCTCTCGTTACATCTGGTTCCGCCGCGCGGGTGTCTGAGGGCAGCCTTCTATTTCAGTGCTTCCTAATTAGTTTTCCCGCTTCCTCCATAAGTCAAGTCCGGGTCAGCGCACAATTACACTTTGTCCCCGCGAGGCCTGCAAACAGAGACAGGGTTCTTCTCCCTCGTCTCGTGCGATTCCACTTCCACCGTCTTTGCTCTCGGCAGGATCTGCGGGCTCTCCTAATACCTCCCTGAAGCGCCTTTCAAACCTATTGCGGGCAGGTCTTGGCACTTAAAAAAAAACAACATCGCGGGGTAGTTCATGCCTTCACACCTACGCTCTCTCTCGGACATTCCCGGGTGGTGATGTGAGCCATACCTTGTTGCTGGCGGGTCCTGGAGCAAGACCGTCCCGCTGTGCAGGCTGGCTTACGTTTTCATGGTCAAAGCAGGACCTTCCCAGAGCGGAAACCACTGTTTTGTGCGCAGAGCAAAGCACCTGAGGCCTGCCCTCTGCTTTCTGCCCGAACGCACCGGCACATCGCAGGTGACAGTTTGCTCCACACCGTCCCGCTTTGCCGCGACAGAAAAGCAAGCGCCTGCTAGTCAGGGTGTGGGGACATGCCTGTTTGACAGCCCCGCCTCGTGGGGACAAACACTGTGATTGGGTTGTTGACAGCATTCGGGGAGACGCCAGAGTGGCAGTAAATATGATAGCAGGTGAGAGCTTTGCTTTCTTTCTTTCTTTTTTTCTTACTTTTCAAATGTTATTGATAGAGAGAGGAAAGGAAAGACAGAAACATCCATGATGAGAGAGAAACATCCATCAGCTGCCTCCTGCATACCCCCCGACTGGGGATGTGCCCACAATCAAGGTACAGTGGTACCACGAGATACGAGTTTAATTCGTTCCGTCACCTTGAGGCGTGGGAAACTATGAGACGCTCGAGTCGCGGTAAACTGATGGGTCGTATGCAGCCTGCCAATCCGAGCGATGACTCCTATCTCAAATGTTGCTCGTATTTCAAAGCAAATATCGCTCGCTGGACGGCTCATATCTCAAAAATCTCGTATGTTAGGGCACTCGTATCTCGAGGTACCACTGTACATGCCTTTGACCAGGATCAAACCTGGGACCCTTCAGTCCGCAGGCCGATGCTCTATCCCCTGAGCCACACCCGCTGGAGCTCAGAGCTGTGCTTTCTTGCTTTTTCTGTGAGGCTGAAGGCAGGGTTTCACTTCCGTTTCTGTAGGCGATCCATCACGTGTGATAGTGAGTGATTGAAGGAATGATGGATGATTTTTATCCAACTACTAATTAAAATGGCTCATCATACATCTTTTTAAAGAAACCAGAGCGAAGTAAAACATAATAAAAAGGCTGATCTGTAAGAATCTTACCAGGTGAAGATAAGGCAGAGCAACGTCGATATCAAAATCAGAACTTGGTTAAACATCGCCGACTGTGTGCGCTGAATGGCTCTGTGCAGATCATTCTAAAATGAGACGGAGAAGCATATTTCACATGTTGATAACGATTAAATATTCACGAGCTTCCTTACATTTAGTACTGTGTGAGTACGTTTCAGCCATATTGTGCCAACTCAACGCATCTACTTTCAGTGAATACATCAGCATATTTTCATTTTTGTCCGTGTCAAAACATACCTTCCTATCTAATAGATTCAGGTGTATCCATTAAAATTGATTTGAAGAGGAATATTTGATGACATAGGAACCTTTCCACTGCATACTTAATATATGATAAAAATTCATATTGAACATCCAACATGATAGAATGGAGAATATGCATGGGTTCATAGAAAATGTTAGCATATAAATCATTCCTACTAATTAGACTGTGTGGTAGAATTGTAGATTTTCATAATATTTTCCTTCCTGGCTCCCAGTTCATCTCAGAATGTTTTACAGTAAGCTGTTCATAGCCTAAAAATCGGTATAGCAGGAGCCAACTTCACGGGTATAAAATCCCCAAGAGCCGCCATTGAGTCTTCCTCCACCACACATTTCGCCAGAACACTCTTCCAAAACCAAAAGCTCAGCCGAACAGAATTTCACCTCTCAACCCTCCCTTTTTCTTCTGAGCAAAACCCAAACCCCCAACAAATAAAAACTTAGCCACCAGTGAGAGGAAGAGAAGCCAAACAGAGAGATACAATGGAAAATGCAGCCGAAGTGGATACTGCACACACACACCCACTCCCCTCTTCTCAAGGACAGAGGAGCCATTTCGCTCTGGGTTAGACTATTTTTTTCCAACAACCAATCCCACAATTTATCAGGGGGGTATTTTTGGCCTGGGGCATGTTTTTCATTAGCAAAGTATAGGCCACGCCTGTTTTAGTGAAACAGGCCTATGTTTTCTTATTTTGAACGTTTAAGACAGCCCGGCGTTTCTGTAAAACACCCCACGGACCACACTCGCCCACGGCTTGGCCACGCGTCTTCCCGAGACAAAGCGGTCGCTGGCATGGGTGTTTAGAAACATTCATCCGGTGACAGCGTCTCAGATGTCATCCAAATAGTCCTCCGGGCCAAAACTCGGGTCATGATTTCTGTTTAAAACCCATTTAAAGGAAAAACAAGTTTGCCTCTGGAAAATTTTAGTTTCTGTGTAGCGAAAGTCATCATATCGAGCCCTTCGGATGTGTACGCCTTATACAGACACACATACGTATTTGTGTTAAGTATACGTAATTTTACTTAATTCTTACAGCAAGCTCGGTAGGTGGACACTTTTATTCTCTGTTGAAGGTGGAGAAATTGGCAAAGAAATTGACTCTCTTGGCTATCCGATCAGTGGGATTGGCATATAGTGGGCTTTTATTAACATTTATAGGATGAATGACCAGACAGTGAATGCCTTAGAGCAGTGGTTCTCAACCTGTGGGGCACGACCCCTTTGGGGGTCCATCGACCCCATCACGGGGGTCGCCTAAGACCCATCAGAAAACACACAACAGCAGCAAAATTACTGTTGGAAGTAGCAACGAAAATAATTTTATGGTTGGGGGTCTGTATTAAAGAGTCGCAGCATTAGGAAGGTTGAGAACCACTGCCTTAGAGCCAGCTTGCTGCTAAGTAGTGAGCTCTGTTGTAAACATATTTTGGTCATGGTTATCCGTCAGTCCTACCCAATAGCGTCAGCCTTGGGCAAAGTGAGATGGGAAACACTCTGAACCCGGCACCTTTTACTTCTTGCTTCTGTTTGCCCCTCCTAACATCCCAGCCACAGCCCAATAAAATGAAGAAGATGGCTTTCCATGAGGAGCTTCCTCCTCCAATAGGGTGCCTTTTGAACCCCACAGATTTTTATGGAATACGAGGCCCAGATAGAGGCTGCCTCCATGACCGATGGATCCTGAGAACCAGGACCCCATCAGACAGGAACAGGCTCCCCGGAAAGGTGATTGGTCTTTGGAAGGTGGACTCCCTCAAGGGACCCAAGCAAACAGCACTGGGCTTTGGTTTGGTGAGATATAGAGGCTCCGAATCAGTGTGCTTTACCGGTTCTTAGGGCCTGACACAGAAGTAGCTGTATCCCGGGGCTGTTTTGCAAGTTTTGATTCTAATTAGGGTCAAAGCAGACTGTCGCTTAACATTCATTAGCTTAGACACCCAGACAACACATCACTTGAATTATTTTATAGCATTTTACCAACACTCTTTCATTTTTACAAACATCTAAATAAAACTATTTATTAAGATACTGAATTTATTTAAAAGAAGTTGACAAATAAAACATGTAGAGCCAAGACCGGTTTGGCTCAGTGGATAGAGCGTCGGCTTGCGGACTGAAAGGTCCCAGGTTCGATTCTGGTCGGGGGGCATGTACCTTGCTTGCGGGCACATCTCCACTGTGGGGTGTGCAGGAGGCGGCTGATCGATGTCTCTCTCTCATCGATGTTTCTGACTTTCTGTCTCTCTCTCCCTTCCTCTCTGTAAAAAATCAATAAAATATATTTTTTTAAAAAAGTAGATATCTACCCAATAAAAGAGTAACACACTAATTGATCATGCCTTCGCCACACCCACCAGCCAATCAGGAGTGGGTATGCAAATCAACCCAACAAAGATGGTGGGTTAATTTGCATACACAAGCACCAAGTGGCTGGGGGTGGGGTGGACACTTGCATCATCGCTGCCATGGCGACAACTCAGGTGTTCCACACCACCCCAGCCGCTCCAAGCCTTTGGGCAGCATGGGAAGGCAGAAAGGCGGCTCAGGCCAGAGCGAAGGTGGTGCCGGCAGCCAGGGGAAGGAAGGCCCATTTTTGCAAGAATCTTCATGCCTCGGGCCTCTATAGTTTAATTATAACTAAATAAATCCCTGTCGTATGAATTCATACTCTTGGGGGGAAAGCAGGTAAAAAGGACTGAGGCAAAGATGTTGAGTCACCTTCTCTCTCTGTTGAATCTGAATATTGAAAGTCAGACATATGAAAGGTTAGAAAAGATGTCTGCGTTTGCCTGTCACTTTCATACTTACAATCATATTTTCCAAGGCATGTTTGGCAAGCCAGCAGTTCAGAAAGACTGGGACAAAGAGATTCCTTAAGGCAGGCCAGAATATCTGAAAAAAACAAATGAACACTAAACTTTTATCTCAAAGCAAGGAATCGTATCCGGCAGATGGAAAAGAAACGCAAAACCGAAAGAAAAAAAAATAAGTTACTAAAGGCAATATCACGATTTGAAACATGTGACAAATACATTAGGCTCATTAATAAACTGCAAGGAGCAGATTTCGTTTTTCCATCCATTGTCTGATTCTTACTCAGAGAAAAATTCTTTGGGGAAATCATGGCAGAAGAAGAAAGACAATAATAAGCTCTCACGGGGTGTCAGATATAATGATGCTAATTCCATTATGACATCTCTTACTGTGAGAGTTTGTAACAGACATCCCCTCCTCCTTCTTTGCAACTTGAGGAGGGAAGTGAGAACAAGGAGAGAAAGCATTGCCATTAAAACGTTACCCCTCGGTCTCAGGATTCAAGCCTTCTAACTGACCTTGGGGAACCACGTTTAATTAAAATAATACTTACTTAGCCATTCAATCTAATTCCAGTCGCTCCCCTAGATAAATCACCCAAATGAAAGTAATTGTCAGAAATGAGCAACCCTTAGACATCTATCTCCTCATCCTCGTAATTTCCCAAATAAAACTCAAAGTGCTAGCCGAAACCGGTTTTGGCTCAGTGGATAGAGCGTGGGCCTGGGGACTGAAAGGTCCCAGGTTCGATTCCAGTCAAGGGCCTGTACATTGATTGCGGGCACATCCCCAGTAGGGGGCGTGCAGGAGGCGGCTGATCGATGTCTCTCTCTCATCAATGTTTCTGGCTATCTATCCCTTTCCCCTTCCTCTCTGTGAAAAATGAATAAAAATATATTTAAAAAAAAATTCAAAGTGCTAGGAAGCTCCATCGGCACAGACCATTGCAACTCTGTCAAGGAGGAGTTAAATCCAAAGCTGGCAGTACACACGCGCCATTGACCCGGGTCTTCAGGAAGTGGGTGCTCCACGGACGTGGATAAAGAAGCAAATTGCTGGCTGTCTGGCTGTTGACAACTTTCCCATTAAAGAGATAATTAGCCAGCCCTATGGTTACACCAGAGATAAGTGTGCTCTCGGTGTGAGAAATGTTTATAAATAACTGGTTCTCCTTGCTTTCTCCATCTTTCTAATTCCACCCTGTACACAAGAAATGGGGTAATTCCTACTTTGTTCGATTAAACGGCGCTTCTACGTCATATGTTTCTAAGAAGCGTTTCATTTTGCTGTTATACTAAACCCCCTCATCCAGGTCCCCAGCTGATTTTGCTATTTATTTTTTAATACATTGATTCTAACCAAAACCTAAATTCACTTATCTGAGCTAAATTTTTATTTTTATTTTTTATTTTTTTTTGCATTTAGATTCAAAGACATTACTGAAGTCTAATGACAAAATGATTGGTGTTTTTTTTAAGATTCTTTTAGGACTTACTGAGATAACGAAGGGAACTGCATTAATGATTTCCAGGATGAAGGGTATTCGTAAAATCTGTTCCCAGATGTTTCCCTTCCAAGAAAGAATAAATAAAAATGAAAGTCAGTTATACCCAATCCCAGTATAGAGGGGATAACAGCATCTCACAACTTCTCTAGCATTGAGGATGCTTTCAGCAGCAGAAGACTGAGTGATTATATAATAGTCTTTGAAGGGGAAGGAAGCGGGCCAGCTGAAGTAGTGTCTACAGGAAAAAATAAAGTTAAAAAAAGATAAAGAAATGTGATTGTTTCAAAAATAAATAAGTAAACGGAAATTTTTTTTAAAAAAGGTATAGCAATAACTTTCAGAGATTATTTTTTCTAAATGTAATTACGCCCTCAATTTTGTAGTAAGTTTAGGAAGCAAGCCTGGCCAGTGTGGCTCAATGGTTGAGCATGGCTCTATGAACCAGGAGGTCACGGTTCTATTCCTCGTCAGGGCATAGGCTTGGGTTGTTGGCTCAATCCCCAGTAGAGGGCGTGCAGGAGGCAGCCAATCCATGAATCTCTCTCATCATTAATGTTCTTATCTCTCTTTCCCTCTCCCTTTCTCTCTGAAATCAATCAAAATAGTTTTTTTAGCTGAGACCGGCTTGGCTCAGTGGATAGAGCATCAGTTTGTGAACTGAAAGGTCCCAGGTTCGATTCCGGTTGGAGGCATATGCCTTGCTTGTGGGTACATCTCCACTGTGGGGCGTGCAGGAGGCAGCTGATTGATGTCTTTCTCTCATCGATGTTTCTGACTTTCTATCTCTCTCCCTTCCTCTCTGTAAAAAGTCAATAAAAAAATATATTTTAAAAAAATAGTTGTTTTTTTAAAAAGAAGCAAAACAAATGTAACACTAACCCTTGAATATTGCCCAGAACACACTCTGATCCTACAATAACATTTCATGGGAGAAAAGTTATCAATAAAAATAAAACAGACTAACCAAACTTACGGAATCAATGAAAAAGCGACCCAATATAATGTCTCCTGTAATAAATCTATTCACAAACTGTAAAGCATATAAAACAATTCCTAAACACACCACGTGTTAACGGTGTTCGTTGCTTTTACCCCAAGAAACTACAAGGGAAGAGGTTTTTCTAGATTCTCCTCTCCCAGTCCACACTGTGCAATGAAGTGAGTCAGGACTGGCCCCTCGATTCCCAGGCCCAGTCCAAGATGCTCCTACTACTGTCCCAAACGTTTGGCGCCAGTATCTCCCCACACACCCTACGTTCCGGCCACACTGAAATATTACTGACTCTTCCCATCCCATAGATGCATTCCATCCTCTGTGCCTTCCTGAATTCCATAAATCCCATCGTCCTGTCTCTTCGCCTTTCCTTAGGGAAATCGCTGCTTCAGGCACTCAGCAGACTGTCCAGTCCTGCCTTTCCATCCCATGCTCTGGCCTCGCTCTGTGAGTCCTATCTGCATCTCTGTGAGTCCCCCAAGGACTCTCTCTGCATCTCACAGAACAAACCAGCAAACCCCTGTCATGCTGCCTTCTGCAGAACTTTCTCCTACGTACCCCCATTTCCCGATGCTAAACCCACACAAAAACAAACAAATAAAAGCTAGTGCACAGCTTGGAGCTCTTCCTCAAACAGAGGGTGGATAAGTATTAGTTAGATTGGATTACCCAGCTGAAACCGGTGTGGCTCAGTGGATAGAGCGTCGGCCTGTGGACCGAAAGGTCCCAGGTTCCATTCCGGTCAAGGGCATGTACCTTGGTTTCGGGCACATCCCCAGTAGGAGATGTGCAGCAGGCAGCTGAACCATGTGTCTATCTCTCATCGATGTTTTTAGCTTTCTATCCCTCTCCCTTCCTCTCTGTAAAAAAAAATCAATAAAATGTATTTTTTAAAAATTGTGTTACCCAAAGGAAGCTTTGCCAGGAATTAAGAGCACTCATTAGATGATTCCTAATAGACGTGCCTTTGCTACCTCAGTGTTTTTTGCATGGATCAGGGAAAGAGTCTGAGAACACTAAAGAGCCAGACCGTTGCTTCTGGCTTGACCCCTGTGAGCGTGCGCACAGCGGGGAAGCGACCCCATAGGCCTGAGTGAAGCCGCCAAGGAGGACGTAACTACCTCACTACCGTGGTTTTTATCACAGACTGGAGAGGCCCCAAATAATTAAAGTGGTTTAAACAGAGCTTGCTTTACCCCCAAAGTGTGAATTAGAAAGAGAGGAAAGCTCGATAAATATTAGTAATGTGTTCTATTAGCAAAAAAAAAAAAGGTCTAATGAAAGCAGCTTACCTTATAACTGAGATAACCAAGAAGTATGGTTTCAAATAGGCTTATCAAGGCCACTAAAACCTAGAATAGAAATGGTACCTTAATGAGAAAATGCAACAAAAAAAAAAAATCAAAAGAACATACATTCAGGGCTACAGTACTACATATTATAGGCAGTATATATTATTTTCATGATTATAAAATTTAAAGTTATTTGTGGAGATTCTTACATGTTCCAGACACTGAGGACACAGGTAAACAAACAAACGTGTGCCCAGCCGACCTAGCTCAGTGGATGAGCTTCAACCTAGGAACCAGGAGGTCAGGGTTCGATTCCTGGTCAAGGACACAGGCCCCAGTTGCAGGCTCCATCCCCAGTGTGGGGCGTGCAGGAGGCAGCCGATCCATGATTCTCTCTCATCATGGATGCTTTCTCTCTCTCTCTCCCCCTCTCCCTTCCTCTCTGAAATCAATACAAATTAATTTTTTTTTTAAAAAAAGCAAACATGGCTCATTGGATAGAGCGTCGGCCTGCAGACTGAAAAGTCCCAGGTTCAATTCCGGTCAAGGGCATGTGACTTGGTGGTGGGCACATCCCCAGTAGTAGGTGTGCAGGAAGCAGCTGATGGATGTTTCTCTTTCTCATCAGTGTTTCTAATTCTCTATCCCTCTCCCTTCCTCTCTGTAAAAAAAATCAATAAAAATATATTTTAAAAAATAAAATAAATAAGCAAACACGGAAATGGCCTTTGGCACGGAAATGGCCTTTGGAGAGTGGTTCAGGGATGAGGAGGCAGGAAGAGGGGAGGTGGGTTAGGAAAGGACAGGGCTGAAGACCCCGGTGGACAAGGGTTTTCTCAGGCCCTCAACCCTGACCACAGGGATGTGCGCAGAACAGAAAGCGACTCCCAGCAAACACCAAGAGAGGGGTGCAAGGGTGGGCCTCAGATGCGCTCTGCTCCCCTCCCACCCTTGCCCTTTGACCCTCAAGGTGAATTAAGCAAGGAAGCAAAGCCATCTTTAACATCAAGTGTCTCTCCCCTAGCACTTCAGCACTTCTCTGGGAAACAGGGTTCCATCCAGAAATTGGGGGGGTGGGGGGGGAGAAACATAGGGCACATAACCTGCAGGCCCCATAAAGGTAGACTTCGTTTCACCCAGAAGATGTGAGACCTGTGGAAAGGAGAAGAAGATGTTACTTCTCTTAAATCAGTGGTTCTCAACCTTCCTAGTGCCGCAGCCCTTTAAGACAGCTCCTCATGGGGTGGTGACCCCCACCCATAAAATGATTTCCGTGGCTACTTCATCACTTTCATTTTGCTACTGTGATGAACTGTCATGTAAATGTCTGATGTGCAGGACGTATTTTCGTTGTTACAAATTGAACATAATTAAAGCATAGAGATTCATCACAAAAACAATACGTAATTATATATTGTGAAATATTTATTTCTAATGACAAGTAAATGAAATTTTGTCTTGATTCGTGGTGTAGCATGGGCAACAGTCTTCCTATGACAACAGTCTTCCTTTTGCTACACCGAGGAGCTGTGTGTTGGTGCCTAAGACCATGGGAAATAGGTGTTTTCCAATAGTCTTAGGGGACCCCTGTGAAAGGGTCGTTGGAACCCCAAAGGGGTTGCGACCCACAGGTTGAGAACCGCTGTCTTAAATGGAGGAAAAGCATTCATTTTAAAATTGGGATGGAGGTTGGAAACATTTTTAAATAACGCTAGCATAAAGGGACAATAAAATCTCAAAATTAACATGAGAAAAGCTGTATGCTGTTTTAGTTTTCTTTTTAATCATAACAATATCCATTTCTATTCTAGGAAATACCTTTTTTTATTTCATTTTCAGGCTCATATTAATAATAAAAGAAAAGATAATGGGCCTTTATTTTAAAGAGTGGTTACGGCAGGGTACAGAAACCTAAAACCTTTGAGTAGTCGAATTCCCCATGGAAAATTCACTTAATTCGGGCGGCTGGGCAGGGGCCCAAGGTGGCAATCAGATCAGAATGATTCATGTGCTGCACACCCCCCCCTCCCCTGCTGCTTCCTCCCGAGGTAGCGGCTCAAGTCCATCCACGGACGGCAACGCGATTAATAAGAGCAGCACGATCATGAATAAAAAATAAGTTAAATCGATAAGCCATTTAACTCAAATAAGATCAAGAGCCTCCCAAGCTAACTGTGCACTTGACATTAGTCACGGATGCTGGAGTGATTCGATTCAAGAGAACCAACTAGTCCTAGCTGGCTTTGCTCAGTGGATAGAGTGTCAGCCTGTGGACCGAAGGGACCCGGGTTTGATTCTGGTCAAGGGCACCTGCCTGGATTGTGGGCTCGATCCCCACTAGAGGGGGAGGTAATGCAGGAGGCAGCTGATCAATGATTCTCTCTCATCATTGATGTTTTTTTCTCTCTCTCTCCCTCTCCCTTCCTTTCTGATATCAATAAAAATAGATTTTAGAAAAAGAGTACCAGCTAGACTATCCCTGGAAATACCTACACAGCTGGTATACAATAGAGTAACAAGTATAAGTAAAGAACAGACAGGTGGTGAGTGGTTAAAGAGACAGACCCATATTCAGCAATTCCAGTGTTCTGATTAGCAGTAAAAACTTGATGGGCAGTTGGCCCGTGTTATTAGCACTGGAGGAATAGATAAAGAACATAAGCAAAGCCAAAACCAGTTTGGCTCAGTGGATATAGCATTGGCCTGCGGACTGAAGGGTCCCAGGTTCAATTCCGGTCAAGGGCATGTATCTTGGTTGCGGGCACATGCTCAGTGGGGGACGTGCAGGAGGCAGCTGATTGATGTCTCTCTCTCATCAATGTTTCTAACTATTCCTCTCTCTTCCTCTCTGTAAAAAAAAAATCAATAAAATATATTTTTTTAAAAAACATAAGCAAAGATGTGTGAAAAGAACATAAGTGATATTCATGTTCTACCTGAAAGACAGATCAATGCCTAAAACAGCCTTGGAAAAAAATTAATTCCATGTAACATCCTCTAACATCATAACACAATTCACAGTGATCAGAAGACTATTACTGCGGGTCAGACCGAAATACCTTACCATTCATTTCCTTGCGAGGGGCTCTCTAGCAGCACTCGGATGATGTATAACAAGCAGCTTAGTAATTTGAGGGAAAAATTGAACAGGCGTATTCTCAGACCTTGAAGCAAACAACAGAAATTGGGTTGTCATTGCAACTGAGTCCAGAAAAAAAGAGACTGAAAAGGATTATCAAAAACATCATTGAGTCCGGCACTTGGATTGCGTTTAGAAACTCCCGTGCCATCACTGTCTACACTCTCTGAAGGTCAAGGTGGCTGAAGGTTCATTCGCCGAATACGGAAACCATGAGGGTGATTGACAGCCGACTTGAACCGCAAATGACAGCTAACACTATACGCCGAGAGTGACCCAGGCCTCATAGCAGCCACAGAAATTATGTCCCACAAAGCGTGGTTCACATATGCCTCGTGGTTTAAGCGTTTCCCACATCCATGAATTGGGGGGTGAATTTTAGCCGCCTACCGCATCTAGCTGCATCTAACGTATCCATTCACAGGATACGTTATAAATCTTGTACCTTCCGAAGACCTTTCGGGTTTTAATTATAGAGAAATTATAATCACGTCTATAAACTATATATTGTATTTCAGTTTAGTGATTACAAAGTTATAGAGAAATCAGAGAATATTCTGGGAAGTACACACACACACACACACACACCAATGTTTGAGTTGGACGAGTTGAAGTTTACTTTTCTCTTTAGATTAAATATCAGTGAAGCCTTAATATTTTGGGGAGGGAGGGGATTAAGACCGTCATGTATATACCCTGCACAACCATGTAGATCAGTGGTTCTCAACCTTCCTAATGCCACATCCCTTTAATGCAGTTCCTCATGTTGTGGTGACCCGCAACGAAAATAATTTTATGGTTGGGGGTACTTACATTTAATGAGGAACTGCATTAAAGGGACGTGGCATTAGGAAGGTTGAGAACCACCGATGTAGGTCATAGTTACGCAGCCTGTAATCCTTCATGATGATGAAAAAGGGCCAGTATGATTAACCAAAACATAACTTCATGCCTGATGAAGAGAGGCATTATCTTTCCTGCAATATTCATGTAATAGCTGATTCGTCATTATGAATAAAAGGGAGAGAAAGACCTTCCTCTAATTATTAGTGAATGTAATCTGGAAAAGAAACGTCATTTTCTTATCCGGCACTATCTGATTCGTCCTTCTGAATAAAACGGAGAGAAAGACCTTCCTCTAATTATTAGTGAATAGCATCTGGAAATGAAACGTCATTCTCTTATCCGGCACTATCTGATTCGTCCTTCTGAATAAAACGGAGAGAAAGACCTTCCTCTAATTATTAGTGAATAGCATCTGGGAATGAAATGTCATTTTCTTATCCGGCTATCTGCGAGTGTCTTTGAGGGGACCCTTCTTTCTCGGGCCTGTGTATTGCCCGGGGTGGCATTTCTTAGGAACACCAGCTTCCTGCTTATCCATTAGGCACCTTTCCCAGGCTCTGCTGTAACAGTGCTCCATCCACTGCAGGGTTTTCGCTTCTTTAAAAGCCTTTCAAATGGTTCAAGAAATCGGCCTGGTTCCATCGACCTTGACTCCCCAGATGACGGCTCTGTCAAAGCTGGCTAACATAGTCCCAGAATACACTTCTCCTCTCTCTCCTGGAGATTGAGGATTGTTAGCATCAAAACAGAGGCAACCGCCGAAACCGGTGTGGCTCAGTGGATAGAGCATCGGCCTGCGGACTGAAAGGTCCCGGGTTCCATTCCGGTCAAGGGCATGTATCCTGGTTGCAGGCACATCCCCAGTAGGGGCCGTGCAGGAGGCGGCTGATGGATGTCTCTCTCTCATCAATGTTTCTCTCTCTCT
>PVJN01006727.1:0-27562 GCA_004026805.1 Lasiurus borealis | reverse complement strand
TTGTAAAAAAATCAATAAAATATGTATTAAAAAATAAGTTAAAAAAAAAAAACATGGTCTGCCCGGCCAGTGTGGCTCAGTGGCTGAGCACCGATCTCGGAACCAGGAGGGCACAGTTCGATGCCCGGTGGGGGCACAGGCCCTGGTTGCCACCTGTCCATTTCAGAGCGTGTTCCTGCATTCTCCGGCATGATTGGGGAGCAGGGAACCCCTCCCCGTGGAAGCAGACAGCTGCTCGCCCCATTAGGATCAGCAAGAATCACCAGAGGCTTCTCAGAATAAGCTCTGGGTCCCCTCTCAGACTGAGCCACGAGGCCCTTTCATTTCTTTCTCTTTTTTTTAATATATTTTATTAATTTTTTACAGAGAGGAAGGGCGAGGGATAGAAAATTAGAAACATCGATGAGAGAGAGACATCGATCAGCTGCCTCCTGCACGCTCCCCCCAACTGGAGATGTGCCCACCACCAAGGTCCATGCCCTTGACCAGCATTGAACCTGGGGCCTTTCAGTCCGCAGGGCGACGCTCCATCCACTGAGCCACACCGGTTTCGGCGAGGCCCTTTCATTTCAATCATTTTCCTCGACGTTTCTACTGCTCCCGATGACTCTCCTACAAATGCTCCCTATTGTCGTGGGGTTTGGACAATGAGAGGTATGCAAGAAACCTCAACACCTGCAGATGGAAAACTCGAGTTTTCTGTCATCTGACTGCCTGGCAGACAAGATTATCAGCTGTCTGCCTCTATGTAAAGGGTATTTTTCAGGAGGATGGCGCTGGAACTATGGGAGGTAAATAGAGGTACAAACACATAGACAGAGGGAGTAAAACAGAGGACTTACTTGATCGCTGATTTTTAATAAAAAATAACTTGAGTCTCTCTTTGAATGTGTTTTCATTCATGTAGAATTCAACTTGGACCCTGCAAACAGAAAAATGAAAAACACAATTAACCTGAAGACCCATATATAAGAGAAAAAAAAAAAAGCATTTGCCTTTTATATTTTTAGCGAATCCCGAATATATTGAGAGGGTGAGAGAGAATTGGATAAAATACTGAATTTTTTTGGAGAGACACAGTTACATTTAAAGACATAGTTCAGATGTCATGTGTAATTAAGCCGATTATTTTTATGAGTGGATGTAATGAGCGCCGTGGATAATTCGATACAGCAGTAATGCAACAAAGAAGTCTTTAAGATGTGTCTGTGGGGTAATTCTGAGCGGCGCTTTTCCAGTTTCTGTCCACATCCTGAGAGTCAGCCGAGCGCCCGAAAAATCCAGTGGCACCAAAACCAGGCAGAGGGAGTGGCTGCCTTCACAGTCTCAAGGGGGCGGGGTCTGAAACGTACTTTCTAGAAGGCGTTCCCTTCATCTTGGAAGCCACACCACAGGATACCTCCTTCCCTTCCTGCTGATGTGGGCCCTTTTAAAGCAGACACAGAGCAGAGAAGGGGCGGGAATGCCAAATAGAATGTGAAAGTCAACACAGATGGAAACAGGACATGTCAGTGTGATCCTGAAGCCTGTAGATGGAATCCTCTCCAAAACACCAGAAAGCCGAAAACCGGTGTGGCTCAGTGGGTAGAGCATCGACCTGCACTCTGAAGGGTCCCAGGTTCGATTCCAGTCAAGGGCATGTACCTTGGTTATAGGCACATCCCTAGTATGGGGCGTGCAGGAGGCAGCTGATCAATGTCTCTCTCTCATTGATGTTTCTAGCTCTCTATCCCTGTCCCTTCCTCTCTGTAAAAAATTAATAAGATATATATATAAAAATATGTATATCAGGAAAATAGCATTTAGGTAATGAATGTGTTCCCTTTCCCCCACATTATTTCAACCTGCTTTGCATGCCCTGGCATCACTCATATTTTCCAAGTAGGGATCGAAGAGAAAGATTATGTGCAGTGCACGCTGACTTGTTAATAATTATCATCGGAAATTTCCTTGGTCTCAGACGCATGCATTATGCATTAGGATTGCAAAGCCAGCGAAGAACGCATTTGGATGTTTATACAAAGCACGGAGAGTTCGGTTTTCCTCACATCAGGACATTTTGATAAGGCCAACCCATATAGAAACTAGACCGTTTGCAAGTTTGGGGGTTTGGGGCAGGAGCACCCCTAGGGGAGAGACAGCTGGAGGAAAAATTAACATGTGAAGATGCGCGTGTGCATTACAGAACTATCTCGGTACTACGTGCTGTAGAGTGAAGAAGAAGCGTAAATATTTTAAAAACTGTCCCTTATGCCATAAAAATTAAAGGTGTTTTGTTGTCTATTGCTACCTGCTATGCCTTCAAAAAACTGGCAAGCTCGCTAACTCTACCTCTATCCCTGAAAGAAAGCATTTCCAGCCGAAACTGGTTTGGCTCAGTGGATAGAGCATCGGCCTTCGGACTGAAAGGTCCCGGGTTCGATTCCGGTCAAGGGCAGGGACCTGGGTGGCAGGCACATCCCTAGTAGGGGGCGTGCACGAGGCGGCTGGTCGATGTCTCTCTCTCTCATCAATGTCTCTCTCTCTAATGGATGTTTCTAACTTTCTATCCCTCTCCCTTCCTCTCTGTAAAAAATCAATAAAATATATTTTTTAAAAAAGAAAACATTTCCAGGCATAAACATATTGTCATCATTTCTTGACATTTATGTGCCATCTTTTGTCTTTCCCTCACCTCAGATGCTAAGTGAAAAAGTGTAGAAATCGAGACTCTCTTGTTACTGTCTCTAGAAAGAAATCCTGGCAATTGCCACATCTTCCAGAAGAACGCTGTGTGCCTGCATCCACCCCACAAAAAAAAACACAGACACACACAGACACAATCACAGGTGCTACAGGCACACCCACACACGTACACAGCCCTCCCCCGGTCTCCTGGAAATCCTTCACTTGGCTCTCTTCCCCTTGTCGACCAAAGAGAAAGGCCGTTCACCTGAAATGCAGTGACTGCGATACAGACATGGGCTAAATTAGTTCCGATCTGCGGCGGATCCAAAAGCACATTCGAGAGGACACGTGGCTGTTGCACAAGTGATTCAGCCGAGGCCGCGTCAGCTGGCTTCCTTGAATGACCAAATTTGTAAGAACAGGAGTCCCTTCCCCACATACTAGCTGGCGCTCAGGACTGGCTATAAACAAGAGGTGCAGTTTTAAGCTAAAGTTAAGACTGTCCACCGCCTCGCTCAGAATAACGAGGAATCTGGAAGGCGTCCCAGCTGAGAAGAAGCTGAAGGCCCTGGGAATGTGTAGTCTAAATAGGAAGAGACAGCAGGTGTCTTTAAACACTGAGGTGCCCGGCATTATTACAATAAAGGTGACCCATAAGGCGCCACTCTGTTGTGTAGAACAAGCAGAGAGAAAGAAAATGTTGAATGAGATTATGCGACTTAGAAAAGGCCATTGCTGTGGAGTAGGGAGCTCCCCGGTATTTATAAACTAGAGGCCCGTTGCATGAAGATTCATGCAAGAATAAGCCTTCGCTGAGACCGGTGTGGCTCAGTGGATAGAGCGTCGGCTTGCGGACTGAAAGATCCCAGGTTCGATTCCGGTTGAGGGCATGGACTTTGGTGGCGGGCACATCTCTACAGTGGGGCGTGCAGGAGGCGGCTGATGGATGTCTCTCTCTCTCATCGATGTTTCTGACTTTCTGTCTCTCTCCCTTTCTCTCTGTAAAAAACCAGTAAAATATATTTTTTTAAAAAATGTCATCATCAAAGAAGAATGTGCCAACTAGAGAAAATACTTGTGGGTGTTTTATAGTCCGGGTTGCTCATACTCCTGGGAGAAGACCTCTGTGCCTTCTCATTGAAATTGTTGGCCCTGGAATTGCAATAAATACTTACATTTTACCGAAAATCATGTTGGAAGTGGATGGATGTGCATTGTTGTCAAAAACCCTCTCTTGACCCTGTCAAGTGGGTGGGCCTCCTGTCGGAGGTTGCTTTCACCAGTAATTTGGTGAATGCCTTTAGCAGGGTCTCTATTACGCAATGATGTTTTTCAATTCTGCAGTAAGTTGTTTTTGTAAATTAGTCAGGTGATGCACTCCTGAATTCATTCCCTATATGTTAGGAGTTTCTCTTCTGGAGTCATAACTAAGATTGATCCAATAAGCTAGCACCTTGAGATTATGCTAGCATCTTCAAGTACGAACTGAACAATGTTCCTGATATTTCTGCGCTCGGGAACTATTTTGAATACCGTAGAGATTTTTATTTTATTATTCACCATGATCAATTTGCCCTACCAGTATCAACCGCCTTCACATTAATACTAATTTGCTATGTGGGTTTTTTTGTTGTTTTTTTTTTCATTTTCCTCTCATGCTCTGCTCTGGTTACTTGAATTTAATGAAAAATCACAGCCTTGTTAAAATGCAGTTTCCTCGTTTCACCCTGAAAATGCCTCTGCCGTCTCGTTTAAGTAGGCCTCACCGTTTTAGCAACAAAGAACATTCAGCCCGGCCCAGCCTGTCGAGGCTGCTGCTTTTAGAAACGCTGTTTTGCTGTTTCCATTGCTGACGTCCTGGACACGGTTCAGGATGCCAGACTCACAGACACTCTCTTTGGGAGCCCGTGGCGGAGAGAGCTCAGCACCGGAGTGTCTCTCTTCTGCTTCTAACGCAGCGGTTCTCAACCTGTGGGTCGCGACCCCTTTGGGGGTCGAATGACCCTTTCACAGGGGTCGCCTAAGACCATGGGAAAATGCAGATATTTACATCACGATGCATCACAGGAGCAACATTTCATGGTTGGGGGTCACCACCCCATGAGGAGCTGTAGGCAAGGGTCGCGGCCTTAGGAAGGTGGAGAACCACTGTTCTAACGGATGCTCTTCCCTTCCTGCCGCCCTCTGACTCCGCAACACCAGTCCTTGCACGGATTCGGTGACTCTGTCCCCTCCAATCAGCCCACCCCTGCCGGACTCCCTGGCCTCCGCAGGTAGGCTCAGCGGCTGCACGTAATTTCTACAGTGGTACCTCGAGATACGAGTTTAATTCGTTCCGCAACCTTGAGGCGTGGGAAACTATGAGACGCTCGAGTCGCGGTAAACTGGTGGGTCGTGTGCAGCCGGCCGATCCCGCGCTATTACTCGGATCTCAAATGTTGCTCGTGTTTCAAAGCAAAAATCGCTCGCTAGACGGCTTGTATCTCAAAAATCTCGTATGTTGGGGCACGCGTATCTTGAAGTACCACTGTACTTGGAAGTCATATACATTAGAGAAAGCTTCTCGTAAACACGTAAAGCAAGGCTATGTGTTGATCAGTTGGTGAAAATGTGGCCAGAGGCTCATAAGAGCCTGATCCTGTATTTTCCCCCGGGAGCAAGAGTCGCGTGTGTGCGTGTGTGTGTGTGTGTGTGTGTGTGTGAGAGAGAGAGAGAGAGAGAGAGAGAGAGAGAGAGAGAGAGAGAGAGAGATGGATGGGTGGATGGATGGATGGATGGATAGATAGATAGATAGATAGATAGATAGATAGATAGACAGATAGATAGGTAGATAGATGGGGGGTGGAGAAAGACATTAAATAAGTTAATGGCAAGCCAAGCTGCTGGCGCACAGGGAAGGACATAATTCACGTGAAGAAATACATTCTGCAAGTCAGAGAGCTGACGTCACTTCTCACTGACATGTGAAGATGTGAAACTGCTTCCCAGCTTGATCACTGAGACAGCTTCTGCGGAAAGGCCCGATTTGGTGGGCAAGAGACCGTTTCAAACGCCAGTTCTGTAACTTGAGCATCTTCCAGTTACTTCGCTCAACCACTCTGTCCTAATCAGGGGCAGGCATTTCGTAGGAAATGGACAATTACGGGGGAAAATGAAATAAAAGGGAAAAAATGGTCTCCAGTGACTAATACACCCGTGAAAATGTTCCTCTCCAAAATGTACCAGTATTCTGTCAACCAATCCTACCTTTTTAATTCAGCGGTACCTCGAGATACGAGTGCCCTAACACACGAGATTTTTGAGATACGAGCCGTGAAGCGAGCGATTTTTGCTTTGAAATACGAGCAACAGTTGAGACAGGAGTCATCGCGCGGATCGGCCGGCTGCACACGGCCCACCCGTTTACCGAGACTCGAGCGTCTCATAGTTTCCCACGCCTCAAGGTGACGGAACTAATTAAACTCGTATCTCGAGGTACCACTGCATATACCTTCTCTTCTGTGGGTGAGGCATGTATTTTTTTTAAGTTTAACATTCCACATAGCCTTCGAGCTAAGAGTGATTATCCTCATAATCACCAGTGAGATGAACAAATGAGAGTGCATAGGCCTAGAAACTTCTTCCTCGAGTTGCCCAAGACCATGCCACTAGGAAGTGAAGAAGCTGAGATCTTAAAAAAATGCAATTTTACAATGAAAATAAAGCACATTTTGAAGATTCCTCCCCCGGTCCAGCTCATTCATCTTGTCCAGATACTGGGAGCAAAAGGTCAGATCTCCATCGACACAAGAAATTCTTTAGAGGTAATCTCCATTCACAGGAGAAACCAAGAGCAGATGCATTATTTGAACCACAGCGTCCCCATTTTCACGAGCGACAGAGCAAGACATGAACTTGAGTCTGGTTTGCAGATCACGTTTCTTGGCGAGGTACCAGATCTCCCCAGCCATCTCTTCCTCCCTGACGTTTAACTCACCAGCCTTCTTAGCTGCAAATGAATGTCTATTAACTGCCTCCAATAAGCATTTTGGGGGGGAAATAAAGGGTAATGATCCCAATGGAAGGACAGCCATCATGTCATTAGTCTAACAATCTCCATCATCCTTTCTATGAAAGAGAAAAGATTAAAAGCTTATGCTTCCTTTTATGCCAAATATCTTGTCTCCTCTTCAAACCGCTTTTCCACGTGTTTCAGACCACGGTGCTGCGAGCATTGGAAATCTATAAGAGACAAGTCCCTACAGTGTGCGTTTAAGATAATAGTCCCTCCCAAAACCAGTTTGGCTCAATGGATAGAGAGTCTGCCTGCAGACTGAAAGGTCCCAGGTTCGATTCCGGTCAAGGGCGTGGACCTTGGTTGCGGGCACATCCCCCAGTGGGGGCGTGTGCAGGAGGCGGCTGATCGATGTCTCTCTGTCATCGATGTTTCTGACTCTCTATCCCTCTCCCTTCCTCTCTGTAAAGAAATCAATAAAATATATATTTTTTTAAAAAAGGATAATAGTCTCTGCCAAGCTAGAATGAGACAGAGGATTCCTCTGAACAGACGTTACAGTCCTGGGGAGCCCCACGTGTTTACAAAGGCCGAGAAGTGGACTGGGGGTACTACCAGCGGGGTTACTCTCTCTTTCCCTCTGAGCACAAGAGAGAAGTCTCAGCTGCTGTTTGAGCGGCAAAGGCAAACAACCCGGGAACCCCTCCTCCCTTCTCTCCGGGAACCATCTCTGCAGTCCGGCCAGAACCAGACAGAAATGGCCAGGCCATGGACTTCCAATCTCCCCACGACACCCCAGCCGGAAAAGAGGTCACTGACTAACAAGCCCATGAGAAATGCAGCACATCATTTGTACAAACGCTTGATCCGGCCCTCATCCATTTCAGGAAAGGAGCATTTTACCTTTAAGGGTGGATCGTAAAAACAGGTCATTCCCAGAGCCTGGATTTATGTTCCAAGGGAGTTTCCTCTCTTTCTGGCTGACGGCGTGTCAGGATGAAAGACGGGTCGGCACTTCCCCTGCTCATTAGGTGGGGAAGCCCCTGGCCTGCTGGCATCGATGCATCTGTCACAACCCCACGCGCAACCCTGGCAACCCGGCCCCCCACGTACGAATACAAGGAGCGGGACCGGGACTGGGTGTCTGGAGAGAAGTCTATTGCAGTCCGTCAAAACCAGGACAACCTGCACGTTTACAATTCCGCTACACATCAGCACGCGTGCAGGTCTTCAGTACGTGTCCTGAGATAAGCAATATGACTCTTTTTACACCCAACGCTGAACCAAACACGTTCAAAATGATTTCCGTGGAAGCAGTGAAGTCAGATAAATATATTTGCTACGTCAAAAATGTGCCGTCAGCCCTAGAATCTACAAATGGCAATCATAATATTGCCTGGAAGTCACAGCAGTGACCTTGCTAGCAGTTTCCAACCTGTGGGTCGCGACCCACAAGTTGAGAACCGCTGCTGTAGAGCCTAAGACCATCAGAAAACACGGATATGTACATTATGATTCATCACAGTAGCAAAATTACAGTGATGAAGTAGCAAGGAAAATAATTTTACGATTGGGGGTCACCACCACATGAGGAGCTGTATTAAAAGGTCACAGCATTAAAACAGGTTGAGAACCACTGGCCCTAGGTGGTTGGGCTCAGTGGCTAGAGCGTGGGCCTGCAGACTGAAGAGTCCCGGGTTCAACTCCAGCCAAGGGCACGTGGCCGGGGTGTAGGCTCAACCCCCAGCAGGGACTGAATAAGAGCAATCTGACCGCCATTAACAGTGGGATTAACAATTCTTCACGCGCTCAGTTATTCTAAGACCAAATTGGATACTCCCGGTGCTACAGAGAACCTTCTGACATGCGCAGCTCTGGTCGATCATTAAAATCATTAGGTTTAAGACATGCACTAGCAGCCTGTGGAAACGACGGGTCAGTAAAGACACTCCGTTACGGATGGATAAATAAGCAAAGAACAGATAGCGGCCACTTCACCCCCCTCCACAGAAGCATCCGGACATGGTTTCCGTCACCCCAGCTCCCCCGATGCGCGAGCTCAGCCTACAGTACCTGGCTCCTGAGCCGGTCACCGAGGGCGACCGCGGGAAAGGCGCGAAGGAGGGTCCGCACAGAAGTAGCCTGGGAGACATTAGGATCTTCTGCCCGGGTGTGTGCTCAGCAGCTGGAAATGAGTTCATGGCCACGAGCTCCTTGCATCCCCCGCGCTAGATCAAAGGGATCGGCGTCTTGCGTTTTTTACCTTGACTCTGGGGAGAGTTGAGAGGAGGGAAGCATTTCGGCTCTGGCGGCTGATTCTAGTGTCTTTGATGCTCGCTTTGATCCAGCTTCGCCGGACAGACTATTCAGGAAATGTGGATGAGGCAGGAAGAGCGGCATCCTGGTTAACGTGATTATTTGACAGAGCGCTATGCATTCATTAATGGCAAATAAGTTGTCAGAATACCGCTCCCCGTTTCTTTCCAAGAAACCTTTTATCCCCATTTGTTGAGCCCCGGGCCATTGGGTGTTCAAAATACAGAACATAGCACTGGTTTCAGGAAATATAATGTATAAGCTTTTCCCTGGTAAACCACATTGGATGTTAATTTTAAGCAAATATGCTGGGGCCATATTTGCCAAACACACGTGTCTTACAACTCGGAAAAGTATCAGTGATTGTATCTCAAACAGCAGTGGTTTATTTCGATAAAATATGTATGCATACTCGATGTTCAATTCCATGGTTTAACCTGTGCCCCGTGAACTGGCTGACATACAGAGAAACCCTATAAATGTGAAGTTTCTTATAGGCATATCAGGAATGACAGTGTCTTAAAGAAAACATATACCAAATTATGATGATCTCTGAACACATAATAATCTGACCATTCCGTATGTATCCTATATACTAAAAGGCTAATATGCAAATTGTTCCCCTCAACCAGGAGTTTGACCAGCAGGCAGGCCAGCCAACCGCCCATGTCCCCTCCTCCTGGCCAGGCTGGCCGGACCATCCATGCACGAATTCATGCACCGGGCCTTTAATACATACACACACACACACACACACACACACACAGAGAGAGAGAGAGAGGCCAGATTATTATGTGTTCAGAGATCATCATAATCTGGCCACTCATTGTTTATATGCATGAATTCATAAAATGCAGGTACAAGTCTCATTAAAAGGCAAAAATATGTTAGGAAGATATAAGCAACTGATATAGCAATGGTACACAGTAATATATGTACATTTTATAGCCTTATAATAATCTTGTTTTGATTGTGAAAAAGCAAAGCAATGTAATTGCCCAATAATAGAAAATCAGATAAACAGTGTGGTGATTGCAGGGGTGGAGAAGGGTGTGTGGAGGTTGTAGAGGGCACATAGGAGATAAGAAGGTGATAGGGAAAATAAAATTGAAAAAACAATTAAAAAATAAAAAAGAAAGTCAGATAAATATTCTTCTGCTTTGTCAAAAATGTGCAATCAGCCCTAGCTGGTTTGGCTGAGTGGATAGAGCATCAACCCGCAGACTGAAGGGTCCCAGGTTCAATTCCAGCCAAGGGCACATGGCCTGGGATGTAGGCTCAATCCCCAGCAGGGCACATGCAGGAGGCACCCGATCCGTGATTCTCTCTCATCATTGATGTTTCTATCTCTCTCTCCCCCCCTTTCCTATATGAAATCAATAAAGAAATATATTTTCTTAAAAAAAATGTGCAATCGCAAATAATGCTAGGAAACTATTCACAATATATTATTGAGTGGAAATCCAATAAATAAATAAATCAAGAAACAAAAAAAAAATTGGTTGCCAAATACTATTATGCTTTGATCCAGTTTGGACAAAGCTCTTCCATTTAAAAATAGGGGGAAGGGAAACTGCAAAATATTATACATCCAACTACCGGCAGGGCTGGAATTAGGTTGCCGCTTCCCCTGGTGACCAGGTGGTACTTGTGCCGTAAAAAGAAAACCCTAACGAAATACGGCACACCCTTCTTACCCAATCGCATCGCTCTCCTGAGGGTTAGCCATGACGTCACCTCCTGAAACGCTTACCCATTCAAATCACTTCCTGGATGGCAGTTACTAAGGCCCACAGAGCCGTTCCGAGGGACCTCAGGCCACTGTAAAACATGTCTCGCTGGGAGAAATCACGTCATTTTTTGAGGCGGAAAAGTAAGGTGTCCTTGTCACACAGCCACTTGCTGGTCAGTTCAGCCAGCTGGGTCTCAGCCCCCGGCCACCTTCCCAGGGCGATTTGTTAGGTTCTGACAAGAGCTTGCGAGAACTCAGCTCAAAGGCCAAAGAGTTACTGTAAATAGAACCTAAGTTCCTGACCTTAATCACTTCACAGGAATCAGTAACCGTATTAGCTAACATCCTGGTGAGTTTTACTCTTGAGAATAGTCTCTGGGGGTTGTTCATTGCATTCCTGTAGGCCAGTGGTGGGCAAACTCCTGAGTCCACAGAGCCAAGCATCATCAACAGGACAACGATGGAAACTTCTTTGGAGAGCCACATTTTTTTCAACTTAAACTTCTTCTACTGCCACGTCTTCAACACAGACTCGCCCAGGCCGTGGCATTTTGTGGAAGAGCCACACCCACGGGGCCAAAGAGCCTCAAGTGGCTCTTGAGCCGCCGTTTGCCAACCGCAGCCCTAGGGACAAAGTGTGGGCTTCGCTGTGGAGGGTTTAGGAGGCATTTCCTTGAACGTGGTTGTGCCAGACTGGGCCCCTCCTTGTCTGCCCGCCCCAGCGGAACAGAGATCTTCAGTGCTCAGGGGAGATTCCCCCGCCAGCTCCCGGGAGGACAGGTAGGCACCTGAGGCTCATAATGAACGCGGGGGAAAGTGGGCCAGCTTCAGAGCGACGGGACCTGCATTTCAATCCAAGTGTGAAACCGGCTAACCAGCTCTGGGACTCTGAACGCACCGAGGATCTCTAACGGTCCTGAGCCACCGTTTCCTCCGGGGACAAAATGGGGGGACTGATTGCAAGTTCTGAACAGTAATGAGGAGACAATGAGAATACAGCGGTACCTCGAGATACGAGTTTAATTCGTTCCGTAACCTTGAGGCATGGGAAACTATGAGACGCTCGAGTCACGGTAAACTGGTGGGTCGTGTGCAGCCGGCCGATCCGCGCAATGACTCCTATCTCAAATGTTGCTCGTATTTCAAAGCAAAAATCGCTCGCTCGGCGGCTTGTATCTCCAAAATCTCGTATATTAGGGCACTCGTATCTCAAGGTACCACTGTACACGTAAAATACGTAGTAGAGAAACTGGCATACAATGTGTCTTTCTTCTACATGCGTTGACCTGGTCTTCTGATGGGGTTTGATAAGGATTTCCCTCCCCCACAGGAGTATACACATGGGAGTGAGGCTTGACGCTGGGGTCGCCGGGAAATGTGAATCTGTGCAAAGTTTGTGGAAGTCACAAATTCGAGAGCCCGGTGATTATCGCGGCTGGACCTCCAGGCCCTCAGCAGAGTCTCTCCCCAGGAAGTACTCAGCGATGCCTCTATCTCAGTGATTGAAGGCAATTAGAAGGAATGGCTGCGGGTGGAGGTGAAGGGTCTGCAGTGCCCATTGTTTTGAAGCCACAGGAAGTGGCAACCAGGAGGGAGCGCCTCAGAAGGCTGGTCTTTGCGTTCCCTTTCTTGCTCTGATTACGCTGGCCATCAAGATACTCCAATTAGCCATTGAGCTACTGCTGGTGCTCCACACCACAGCAAACGGTCCCCACCAGTCCCTTTTAAAAGTCTATTTTTATTGATGTCAGAGAGGAAGGGAGAGGCAGAGACAGAGAGGGAAACATCCATGATGAGAGAGAGAATCACGGATCAGCTGCCTCCTGCACGACCCACCCTGTGGATCCATCCAGAAACCCGGGCATGTACCCTGACTGGGATCGAACCCGTGACCTCCTGGTTCTTAGGTCAATGCTCAACCCCTGAGCCATACCAGTTGGGCTTGGTTAGTCCTTTTTTTTTTTTTCTGTCTGAAGGAGGGGTTATTGCATCACATGTTCCCATTTATTCATTTCCCAGCGGTGGTGAATGAGGAGCCGTAAGAATAATATTCTGATTTAAAACTTTCATCCATAAAACATTCTTTTCAAAACACCAGAGTTCGGACGAACAGGACACGCTGCCAAGAACAACTCATTCCGCCTCTGAATAGCACCATAAATACAGAGGTAGCCAGGCGAGAAGGAGAGGGAAGTAAGTGATTGGTGCCATTTCCCCGTAATGTGTTTGGACATCATTGGAGTTTCCAGAACCAACATCAACAGAACCTTTTAACAGCTGAGTTCACTCATCAAGTTAACGTCCGGGAACCACCTCTCAGGGCCAAACCCAACCTTGGCGCGAGCCCATGAACCACGAAAGAGGGAAATGTTGAGATAAGAAAGCAGACGCAGCTAATCCTGAGACTCCGTGTCGCTGATTTCCTGCATGAATGTTCACTACACCCAAAAGAATTCCGTGGGCCTAACGTTCCTTAAAAGAAAGAATTTAGAAAAATAGTGACTATGGTGAACTCTCTAATCATCAGCAGCCATCCACTTCTGAACATATTTCACACGTCTTCGTTGAATGAGTCCAAATGACTTACTTCCTCTCTCTTATTTGAACTTTTTGCACACGTAAAGAGACGTTGATAGAATAATATCCTGCTCTATTCATAGGTTTTAATGAATGATCGAGTTTTGAGCCCTTGTTTTCTTATTATAAACCGCGGCTTAAAACCATCTGACTTAGCACTGCAGAGAATTCCAGAAACTTTGATGGAAAGTTCGCTTGTCGGAAACCAAAACACTGTTCTCACTAAATGGATGTGAACAGGAGACCAGAAGGCTGGTCAACCTGAATTGCTCTGAAAGGTCAGAGCTAATCACTCACTGTTTAGTTGAAAACATTGTTAGCTGAAGCAGCCTCTACCTGTTTGTTTCATGTTAGTTTCTGTTTTGTTATTTCCCGCCTAAAGGCTATGTGTGTGTCCCAAAGTCTTAATAAAAAGGGAGAAAAAGGCCAGAGCAAGTGGTATAGTCCTTTGCACTAGAGCAGTGGTTCTAATGCCACATCCCTTTAATGCAGTTCCTCATGTTGTGGTGACCCCCAACCATAAAATTATTTTCGTTGCTACAGTTACAGTAATTTTATGGTTGGGGAACTGCATTAAAGGGACGTGGCATTAGGAAGGTTGAGAACCACTGCACTAGAGGAAGGGTCCCGCCTGGCCCCCCAAATATCGCCAAGTTAATATTTCCTAGTCTCTCTTTTCGTTTGCGTGCGGCCTCCTTCAGAACCCGGACCCTGAATTGGGAACCCTGAACCACGCGGGACGTGAAAGGGGCCCCCACATTCTCTCTCATTTACAACGTGGAGACGATGCATGATGGCGTGATTCCTGTCATTAAGCCCAGTATCCCCGCACTCAGAGGACAAAGCTTGGAAGGTGATGAGGGCAAGAAGGAGGAAAGAGGAATTTTTTTTACTTAAAATTGTCTCAGGAAAAGACAATTTGCAAAGCCTGCTTCCCAAAGCTGATGAGTATCCCTATTTCAGAGCTGAACACTTTCTGATAGAGAAAATCAGAGGCATTGGAGAGAAAATCACAAATGGAGGTCCAGGCCCATGGGATAAACTGATTTGCGACCAGACTCGGGGGGAAATGATGTCTGAATTCGGAGTGCGTGACTGGCTTGGTCCATTGCCTTAACGTCTCTCATTTTGAAATCCTGTTCCAGGCAGTCTGTTTGTGCAAAGCCAGGGGATTATTATTGACGTGGCATTTGCTAGACTTTGGAGACGAATTATTTGAGTTGATGTAGCGATGCCCATGTCCTGAGATTATCCTCAGATGGAGAATAAGAAGGAAATGGGGAATCTAAGAAACTGTGGAAACTAAGTTAGCATTAAATGGGGGGGGGGGAAACATTTCCCTCCCCAAAAAAATTCCATCCCAGCCCTGAAACTTTTAAAGGAACATTTTTTTAAATGGGAGTCTTTTGCTTAGACCTTTGATTAAAAGATAAATCCTGAAGATAAAAGAAAGAAAATTCAAAATCTACAATAATAAGGTTCTATATTTAATTTTTAAATCTCTTTTTAAATTTTTTTAAATTTATTTCAGAGAGGAAGGGAGAAGGAGAGAGAGAGAAACATCAATGATGAGAAAGAATCATTGATCGGCTGTCTTGAGCCTGTGCCCTGACCCGGAATGGAACCATGACCTGTTGGTTCATAGGTCAACCCTCTACCACTGAGCCAAGCCAAGCCGGCCAGGGCGATTCTATATTTTTATCAGTGAATGGTAAATAAAACATTCAAATCCACTGCAGGAGGTACGAGATCACCTCTCAGAACTGCCCTTAGCTGAATCACCTCAACGAGATGAATAAAAAGAGAGGTGGATAACCAACCTTCTGAGCACTGGAGGACAATACTAGTGATTCATTCATTCCCCTGGTGGAGAACACGACACCCAGGGCTGCTCACTGGAGACCACTCAGAATCGCCCGCCCCCTTTCCTCCGGTTCTCCGATTCCTATCATCAAAGGAGAATTCCAATCATAATCTCCCTTCCCCGGCCTGTGACCTCACCATAACGAAGCCACCGCCCAGCACCACAGTTTGCGTCTCAGCCCTGCTCCCGGCTTACTGAGCATGGACCCATCGGTTTCAAACTCCAGGACTCGGGGGACCCTCCCGGAAGGAGATGCCCCACGTTCTAAATGGGTCTGAGACACCGCCCCCACCGGTCCCCCAGCCAGGGATGGCCACTCACCAATGATCAGCCACTAGCTTGCTTTTTTCTTTGATCTGGCTTTTTCTTTACAATCATAAAGGATACCTTTCCAATTTTTTCAGCTGTTACCTATTTTTAAAGGTGTTAGTCTTATTAGTAGTCATTTAAAGGTATTTACCCAGAAGCAACCGGAAAGGCACAGAGCCAAGCACAGTTCATAACAATCCCAGTTAAAAACAATTCTTGAACGCCACTCTCACAAGGGTTTGAGAAAGCTGGTCAAAGCTTTCCCAATGTAGGCTTCTTTAAAAAGCCCCCAATTTTTTTAAATTATGCTTATTTTGGTTATACATTTTTATGCCCTTGGATTTGCTTGCATCACGACCTTATGGGGAAAGAGCGTTATATACAATAAAATGTATAGGTGATGATGTTCATAAGAAACTCTAAAATGAAGTATCTCTGACAGTATATAATGTCAAGCATTATAAAAATTAGGTGTTACTAAATTATAAGACCATTTTCAACGGAGCATCTGTCATACAGTGATTACCCTTAAAATTTCCTAACTTCTGCTTACTACCCTAGCACCGCCCAGGTGAAAAATTACCTTACTAATGTATCAAAGGATTAGAGCTTCAGAAATGTGTATGGACTCTCATGAGATGTATCTGGTTGGACGAAAAATAAATAAGTGGCTTGAGAAAAACACGGACTCCCACATATTTTGTAATCCTCACTTCCAAAAACATCCTTCGTTTTTTCCTCTAACCACTGTGAAAAACAATCTCCTAATATCGGTGTGTCATCCAATGTTCTGAACATCTGAGGATCCGAGAGGAAATGGACTGAAATTGCAAAATTAAAAATTAAATTAGAGACCCAACTGCAAGCCGAGGACATGTTTGAAAAGACGCATTATCCGAGTCAGTCAGAGAAAGACAAATACCTTGTGATTTCACTTCCACGTGGAATCGAAAGAACAAAATTAATGAACACACAAAACAGAAACAAGACTGAAAGATTCAGAGGACAGACTGGGGGGTACCAGAGGGGAAGGAGAGTGGGGGACTGGGTGGAAAATGTGAAGGGATTATGAAGTACCAGTTGATAGTCACAAAGTAGTCAGGGGAACATAAAGTACAGGGAATAACAGTATTGCAATATCTAAGCACCGTGCCAGGTGGGTACTGGAAATGTCAGGGGAACACTTTGTGAAGTGTCTGATTATCTAACCACTACTCTGCACACCGGAGACTCACACAGAATAATAGTGGAGCCAAAACCGGTTTGGCTCAGTGGATGAGCGTCAGCTGTGGCCTGAAGGATCCCGGGTTCAATTCCTGTCAAAGGCATGTATCTTGGTTTCTGGCACATCCCCAGTAGGGGGTGTACAGAAGGCGGCTGATTGGTGTCTCTCTCTCATCGATGTTTCTGCCTATCCCTCTCCCTTTCTTTCTGTAAAAAAATCAATAAAGTATATTTAAAAAATGAAATAAAATAATAGTGGATGTAAACGGTAACTAACAAATAAATGAGCATTACTCTTCCTTAGACACAACCCCAAAATGACATCGAGACATCTGAAGACAGGAAAATGGAGCAACCTGACAGCATTTGATTTATGGATATAAAAATTAAGAGAACATGGATTTGAAGTAAAAACACTGAGCCATTTTTATAGAACTCTGACTTCCCAAAAGATAGAATCCTGGATGAAAGAAACAGAGCTGTAAATGTAGGGTATCCGAAAGTGGTTGGACAAAGCTAAATCCTAGACACCTTCCTCCATTATCCCTTCTTCTGCATAATGTACCCCATGAGTTCAGCCACCTGCTCAGCCTCAGAAAGAGCAGGAGTTGGGAACAAATAACTCACTGGGGAAAGAATACGAACATGTCCACGGAACGTAAAAGTAGGGAGACATTTTAGTTCCATCGTTTCATTCCCTCGGTCATTCAGCAAACATACGGAGATTTGTTGAGTGCCTAGGATGGGTGAGGTGCCCACCTTGACCCTGGAGAAGCAAAGGAGCCAGAGAGACGTGCCCTCTTGAAGACAGCAAATGAGATTCTGCCTAAGAATTTCAAAGACTAAGGAACTGCTGGAAGGAGTCTCAGGAAATTCGAGTTAAGGAAGCATCTGAGAAGGAATCAACTGGTCCAGAGTTCGGCAATGCTCATCTCCACAGCACATCTGCTAAAGCTGGACCATTAGGGAGATGAACACCACCTCCCAAAGATAACAAGAGCTCAGAACCCCCCCTCCCTAACCCACCCGCCAACCCTCCACTGAGAAAGTAACCAAGGAACAGAGTCACCTATAGGAAAAGCAGGTGGAAACCTCAAGGAGCAGACAATGTTCAAGGTGAAGTGAAACAAACAAAAATATCTACAGAAATAAACAGCAAGGTGTGTTATATTATTAGGTTATAAATAGATGATATAACTATTTAGCCATTTATAGGCAAAAACATCCCTTTTAAATATGGTGGCGATGGTCTTCCAAGTCCACAGACTCGCAATTCTTCAAGGATATTCAGTCGAGTTAAGCTTCGTGTGTATAAGAAACGTGGTTCGTGATTTCATCTGTGGCTTCCAAACCATCATATTTGATATGTAGATAATCATCCCATCTGTCTCTCCGCCGTGTCTTGGAGAATGAACGTTTTAACATGTTGCAACTGTGAGGATTCTAAAGTCGGGAGGCTGAAGTCACGTCTCACTAACACGTCTTGTGCACATCTCCTGAGGGATTATAAGTCAGAGCTCTTCCAGGATAACCGCAGAACTATAAATTTTGTCGGAATAAATAACAATAATACATCACACTTGCTAACGTCCTACACGACTCACGAAGATAAATCTCTGAAGATAAAAATATAATGGAAAAGGGAACACTGGAGACCAAAGGAGTGCAGACAAAAAACAAAATTCATGAAAATGTCTACCGGACATTTTTAATAATAAGTTAACCTTTCGCTTCTTATTTTTATCTTTGAAGAATCATCTGATGTTGGAAAAAGTGGATGTCTGCTACAGTTGACTATAATTTTCTGGATGGTCCTACTAAATAAATTTTAACATTTGATAATTTAAAGTAAAGTTGGTTACAATACCAAATGCCGAGAGGATGTGAAAAACTGGATTGCTCATAGATGGCCGAGGGGAATATAAGTGACCCAGCCACTCTGGACAAGTGTGCTTGTGTTGTGTGTATTTTTAAATAAAAAATAAAATGAAACACAACTACCATAGATCCTGGCAACTGCACTCTTAGACACTGACCTCAGAGAAATTAAAAATTATGTTCTCAGCAATGTGCACACAAATGTTCTTAGTAGTATATGTATATATATGTATATGCATATACATGTGTGTGTATATGTATGTGTGCAATTATATATTTACATACATAAATGCACTTGCTTCCAAATGTATAGACTGTTTCTTGAAGCATGTACCAGAAATAGAGAAGCTGCTAAATCGGCTGTCTTTGGGGAAATGCAAGCTGGGTGGAGGCAGAAATACTGTATATTTTTATTCTTTTATTTCCATTTACACGAGCTTAACATTTTTAAACCTTGTGAATGTACTACCTATTTAAAACTACATTTTAGCCCAGCCAGGATGGCTCAGTAGTTGAGCAGCAACCTGTGAACCAGGAGGTCCCGGTTTGATTCCCTGTCAGGGCACATGCCTGGGTGGCGAGCTCGATCCCCAGTGGGGGGCATGCAGGAGGCAGCCGACCCATGATCCTCTCTCATCATCATGGATGTTTCTCTCTCTCTCTCTCCCTCTCCCTCTTCCTTCCTCTCTGAAAGAAATAGAAGAATTTTTTAAAATACATTTATACAGTGGTACCTCGAGATACGAGTTTAATTCGTCCCGTCACCTTGAGGCGTGGGAAACTATGAGACGCTCGAGTCTCAGTAAACTGGTGGGTCGTGTGCAACTGGCCGATCCGCGCAATGACTCCTATCTCAAATGTTGCTCGTTTTTCAAAGCAAAAATCGCTGGCTTGACGGCTCGTATCTCAAAAATCTCTTATGTTAGGGCACTCGTATCTCGAGGTACCTGTGTGTGTGTGTGTGTGTGTGTGTGTGTGTGTGTGTATTAACTAATAACCCTTTCCCAAAACCAACAGAAGAGTGTTAATGTGAACAGAGTGGCGATCAGAAAGGGCAAACACGGGGAGCCCTCCGTGTAGACCCGGGAAAGGAATCTGCCTGGTGCGTCTCCAGCCTGGTCGTGGGTGGCCGGGTGTCAGAAGCACTCGGTGGCTCGGCAGGTTCCCTGATGTGACTCCGTGTTCTCTCGGAGCGGGCTCTCCTCCCCGTGTTGTTTTCAGACACGGAGCTCACAGGCTGAAAGCATGAACTGAGGGAGCATCGCCGGGGCTCCTGGGCGGGCCTGGCTCTCGGCTGCCCATTACGTGCGATCAAAGCCGTTTCCCATACAAAGAGGGACCGTCTCCCGCGGAGGCCCGGGCAGAGCTGTTTGGCTCAGGATGTGAGCAGCGGAGCCGGGGAGAGGCAGAAGGGAGAGTAATGAGTGACCTCACAGAAAAAAACAAGGAGATTGAGCTGGAAACTGAAGTTTCCTGGATGAGACAAGAGGGGGGAAAATTAACCCTCCTTCTCTCTCGCCGAGGGATTAACAAAGAACACACAAGCCCAGGAGAGGAGGTCTCAGAGGCCTCGCAGGTTTGGAAACACATATAATTTGATTCAATTATATTTATATATTTTTTTCCAGCCCTGCAGAAAAGCTGCTGGCAGAAGCTTGTAATTTCCGTGAGTAATGAGATGTTTCCCACGGCCCTGGTCGCCGGAATAACCGTTGAGAAATGGTCCAGGTTTCAACTGTCACCAGAGGTTTCTGGAAATTAAAAGACAAGGACTGGAGTCGACCTAGGAACTGGGAGGTCACGGTTTGATTTCCTCCCATCAGGGCACATGCCCTGGGTACAGGCTAGATCTCCCTTCCTCTCTGAGATCAATAAAAATATAATTTATTTAAAAAAAAGAGAGAGAGAGAGAAGGGCTTGGGAGGCAAGCAGAGAGAATTCTGCAGCTGAAGAATGAAAGAGAACAAGGGAAGAATAAGGCTCTTTCTCTTTACAGAGTCAAACCCGGGACCCTTTGGCCCGCAGGCCAGCACTCTATCCCCTGAGCCAAATCGGCTAAGGCTGGGTCATCTGTCCTGATTATTAAGATGTAAAAGTTTTGTGTATATTCTAGATGGAAGTATCTAGACTATCAAATTGCCAATAGTCTTTTCCATTCTGTGGATCAATAATCTTTCCACTTAATTAAAAAATATATATGTGTGTGTATATATATATACATATATATATATACACACACATATATATATATATATATACACATATATATGTATGTATATAATTATTGATTTTTTAAAATATATACTTAAAATATATATTTTTAATATATATATAATTATTGATTTTTTAAATATATATTTTAAATATATATTTTTATTAGTGATTTTATTACAGGAATTGATACACAGAACAGATTGACTACTTTCAGAGAGGAGAGACGGGGGACTGGAAGAGAGAATGTGAAGAGGTTAAGCAAAAAAAAAAATACACACACACACACACGTACTAGAGGCCCAGTGCACGGATTCGTGCACAGGTAGGGTCCCTTGGCCTGGCCTTCGAGGATTGGGCCAAAACCAACCTCTGAGTCCGAGGGGCGGGTGAAACAGACTCAGGGCTGACAGTGCCCCAGCAGTCACCTAGCCCAGGGCCAATTCTGCCAGGAGTCGGGCTCCCTCCTCTACTGGTCAGAGTGCCTGCCCCCTGGTGGTCGTTGCACGTGATAGCTCCCTGGTGAACGGTCGGACAGTTGCCTCGGCTTTTATATATATAGAAGATATAGATCACATACAAATATAGACACAGAGTACAGTGTGGTGACAGCCACAGGGAAAGGGGGCGTTAGGTGGAGGTGGGCAAAGGGGAGGGAAAGTGGGGACAGAAAGAGACTTTGCTCGGGGCAATGGGCACAGAGGCAGATGGTGTCTTCTTGAGTCACACACTCGAAACCTGTATGGTTTTGTGAACCAATGTCGCCCAATAATAAATTCTACTTTAAAAATGATCAAAGAAGAAACATGCACTGAAATAATGAAGATTCCAAACTGCAGCAGCTTCCAGCACACTGTGCATCACAAAGGGGATCACAGAACTCATCTCATTCTGGTAAAGCGACTGAACCTCAGGGGAAAGGGTGGTGTACATCTTCAGTGAAGTACAAGACGGGGCTGAGAGGCGTAACCTGAGATTTCTTCCAGGAACTAACCCCTGAAGCCATACCCACAGGATTAGCAACAAAAGATTTATGTATCCATGCAATCTGGATTCCCGATGAAATGACAACAAACCTTCCAAAGTGTGCAGGAAGTTCAAGAGTTCCTTGGAGGGAAAAATAAAACTCTTTGTTGGAATATTTGCATTTAAAGGCTGAATCAAAATAAAAACTCGGGATGGGAAATGCTCTGCAGAGTACTTACTCATAAAATAATGATACCCCTAAATCTATAATAATAAAAGCATAATGGGCTGATTAGACCGGACGTCCTTCCAGGCATCCTTCTGGATAGCGTTCTGGATAAAGCAGGGGCTGGGAGGGTCCCAGGTGCCAGAGGGAAGCCGGTGCCAGCAGCTGGGAGAAGGAAGGCCTAATCGTGCAAGAATGTCGTGTGCATCAGGCCTCTAGTAAAGAAATAAGTTTCAACAATTATCAAAAGTACGATTATAGCCGAAACCGGTTTGGCTCAGTGGATAGAGCATCGGCCTGCGGACTGAAAGGTCCCAGGTTCGATTCAGGTCAAGGGCACGTACATTGGTTGCAGGCACATCCCCAGTGGGGGGCGTGCAGGAGGCGGCTAATCGATGTCTCTCTCTCGTGGATGTTTCTGACTTTCGATCCCTCTCCCTTCCTCTCTGTGAAAAATCAATAAAATATACATTTTTTAAAAAAGTACGATTGTAGATTGGAATGCGATTATCAGAGAGCCTGCCATTGTAAAAAAAAAAAAAAAATGGTTCTGAAGACACAGAATTGGACTGTCGGAGCACGAGGCAGTGCATGTCCTCATCTTTCATTGGACCGGTACCAGCTGTCTCGACCTGAAACACATCCGCCGCCTGATGTGATTACATTTGGGAATTGAATGTCTCTCCTTCCACAGAAATATTCCTTTCAAGTTCAGCAACGCTTTCAAGTTCACTTAGCGTGGGAAATTTCATAGGGGAAAAAAAAAGTGGCGGAATGATTCTGAACTCTTATGCAAGACCTCCAGGAGAGAGCAAGAACAATCTTAAGGGGTAAAACCTATAAAAATGTGTGATTTAAAGCATCAAATCACAAACCCAGAAAATTCCATCTCTGGCCCATTAATAGTTTAAATTAAATCCTTCTAAATTTCTAATAATATATAAAGATTCCAGCAGCAGTGTTTCTCAACTAGCATTGGAATGTGTTGGGGACTTCTTTAACATTGGACATTAAGTCCAGCCGGTGTGGCTCAGTGGTTGAGCATCGACCTATGAACCAGGAGGTTGGTTCCTGGTCAGGGCACAGCTGCAGGCTCCATCCCCTAATGGGGGGTGTGCAGGAGGCAGCCGATCCATGATTCTCTCTCATCATGGATGTTAGTATCTCTCTCTCCCTCTCCCTTCCTCTCTGACATCAATAAAAATATTTTTTAAGAATCATAAAACACATTTACCATATTGATTGAGGGGGAAATCTGCAAAGAAATGGACCCATCCAGTCCAATGCCATGTTGTTCAAGGAATCAACCGTTTATAATCACATGTCAGTAATAATTATTAATTATAGGGTTCTACATATAACAACCTAAAAGATCAAAGAATGGGCTAAGCCAAGACCAGTTTGGCTCAATGGATAGAGCGTCAGCTTGCGGACTGAAAGGTCCCAAGTTCGATTCCGGTCGGGGGCATGTACCTTGCTTGCGGGCACATCTCCACTGTGGGGCGTGCAGGAGGCGGCTGATTGATGTCTCTCTCTCTCATTGATGTTTCTGACTATCTATCTCTCTCCCTTCCTCTCTGTAAAAAAAATCAATAAAATATATTTTTTTAAAAAAGAAGAAGAAGAATGGGCTAGGATACCCGTGTCAGTAATACCGTTTGCTGCCATTGTGTGAATTTTCTGAGTCCCTATCTAGGTCTTAAATCTTTCCCGTGAAAACTATGACTTGACAGCTCTCAGAACCAAGCAAAATATGCAACCCCAGTTGTAAAATATACCTCAATCCCCACTTCTCTTCCCGTAAACGCCACATCGGGATGACTTTTACATCAACTTTCTGAAACCCTCAAGCATCCTTATTAGCCTATCACTGGATCCTTTTTTAAATTGTTTCAATACCTGGTATTTTTTTGTGTTCAATGAAATCAACAGCTTGCCTCAAATCCATTCCCACTCCCATATGCTGATCATCCGCTTAAAGGGGGAAAGGCATCCCTCCAATAGACGTGACTTCAAAACGTGTGCCCTTTCTCAGCAGGAGTGAGAGGGGGGCGGAAATAAACCCCAAGATCCTGGCAGAATCCTCTGGAAAATCAGACATGGGGGTTGTCTCAGTTCTCCTTCCAGTGTTTGGCTTCCAGTATCGTGTGCAAGAAGAAAATATAGAGAGAAGACCGGTTATTGTAAACGTGGCGTATTTTGTGATCCCTCTGTCAGAAAAACATGGAGTTCATATTGCATATTAATACTTGCTGTTAGATATGCCATCATCATAAGAGGTTATCAAAGTCAAGAGCGTAATTGTAGCCTCGGAGTCTTCCTATGTTACCTCTTCTGTTAACACATAAGGGGAGCATGTAGGATGTTAGCATCCCCCACGTGTATATTTTACCCACTTGCCCAGGCTTCAAACTAAGCACACGATCCCTTGTATTGGTTCTAAAATAAATCAGCCAGCAGACATCGGAAAACAGAACATCCTCTGTGTTTTGGCTTCTATTCTCCTTTCTCTTGAAAGAAATATTTTTTTATTGATTTCAGAGAGGAAGGGAGAGGGAGAAGTAGAAACATCCATGATGAGAGAGACTCATGGATCGGCTGCCTCCTGCACGCCCCACACTGGGGATGGAGCCCACCACCTGGGCATGATCCTTGACCGGGAATCGAACCGTGACCTCCTGGTTCCTAGGTTGATCAACCACTGAGCCACGCCGGCCAGGCTCTATTCCCCTTGCTATTTAGTTACCTTGGTACCTCTGTTTCCCTCAGGTAGGCGCTTCTGTTTTCTGAAGCAAAAGCTGGGGTGACAGGATAAATGTTGGGGGGGTTGGGAGAGAATCGTGCTAGGAATGAGAGGAACTTTTGGCAGTAAATTCAGGTAGACCGCATGGAAAATTTCCACTTGGCGTGGGAAGATTCCATATCTACTGGATATTCCACCCCCACTAAATGCAAGACATTCTTCATGCTCTTAGAGGTGTGATTCATGATCTCAGATGATGATGATGATGATTTGCAGAAGTTGGACCCGATCAGTGCTTTTAGGTCCCGGGGCATGTTCTCCCAGCGCTGTCCCTGGGGGGGCAGGGGTCAAAAGAGGGGGAGCAGGCCCAGCCTGCTCTCGGGGGGAGGAGAGGACAGCTCGGAGATCCCCTGTCCTTGTCTCTCCCCTGCCGTCTGCTCGGAGATTGATGGGGATTAACTCAGAGGCGGACAGGCCCTCTGAGATCACGCCGTCTCTCTTCCCTCCGTAACTCCTATGGAATCCTTTGTATCGGACCCGAGCACGGGTGGGCGGGGCAGGAAACGCTGTGTCGTTTTGGTTTGAGAAACACAACATACATTTCACACTTAGAACTTGGCGTATGCAGACCAGAACTGGAGGCAATGGGAGAGGCCGGGTGTGGCAGGTAGACGTGGGGCGTGTGAGGGTGTTGAAGGAGGGGGGGGGGCGTTTAAAATGGAGGGGACCCAGCCTGCAGAGCTCGGTGATTGAGCTTCAACCTATGAAACAGGAAGTCATCATTCCATTGGCCATCACAGCGTATGCCGGGGTTGTGGGCTCGATCCCCAGGAGGGGGCGTGCAGGAGGCAGCTGATCAATGATTCTCTCTCATCACTGATGTTTCTCTCTCTTTCTCCCTCTCCCTTCTTCTCTGAAATATATATATATTTTTTTAATACCTTTCAGAATTCTGAAGAAAAGTAATGTCTACTTATTTTTTAAAAAATATATATTTTATTGATTTTTTACAGAGAGGAAGGGAGAGGGATAGAGAGTTAGAAACATCGATGAGAGAGAGACAACAATCAGCCGCCTCCTGCACGCCCCCTACCTGGGATGTGCCCACAACCAGGATACATGCCCTTGACCGGAATCTAACCTGGGACCTTTCAGTCCGCAGGCCGACGCTCTATCCACTGAGCCACACCAGTTTCAGCTCGTCTACTAATTTTTTTGTGTGTGGCAAAATGTGAGAGAGGCTGCACATTTTAACCGGGAATGCTCCGTCATCTTTCATCTCTCTGTTGTCGCCAGCGTGTCTCAGTCCTGGTGAATGTGCTCCAAAAGGAACTCCCTCCCCTGTGCACTGATGTCAGAGTAGAGCGAGTGGCCGGTGTTTATTTCTAATCAGGAGACAACGTGATACAGTGAGACCTCAGAACTGCCGTCAGTAGCAGGAACCTCACCACCTTGCCGCTGCTGGGGGCATTGTCTGCACAGCGAATCCCAGACCTGAGGACACGTGCCACCAAAATCAGACCCGCCCCACAGACCAATGGAACCCAAGCATTCAACCAATTAAAATCAACCTCAAGTTAACTGTGAACAAGAGAGACCATAGAGTGAGGCTAGCATCTCTGATTTGTAATTTTACCCTTTTTAAATTTGCCTTTACTGGTACTGGGGCGGGTATGGTCTGTCTTTTCTCTTTTTTCTCTTTCTTGTCTTTTTTTCTTCCTTTTTTCCTTGCCTACAGCTTCTGTAGACAAACGGGAGGGTTAATATTTCTACAACCAGCACAGCAAGCCAAATAATGTGTCACTTACCAGAATCTCGCATGCCTTTGGGGACCTGGTCAATGATTTTCCAGAGAAAACAGAACAAAAAAAAAAACAAAAAAAAAAATAGACTGTGAACTGAGAGTCAGGAAAAAAAAAATGCTGAATTCCTCAGCTCACAATTCATTTCTGATACTTTTTCCTAAAATAAAACAAAACAAAGCTCTGAAGGCGTTCTAGCTGCTTCTCACTTGAGATCATTAAGATGTGTTTTCCTGTGGAAGGGGAAACTTATTTTTACTTATTTTGTGATCCTAGAGAAAAACTGCCATAGCCACACCGAGCCAAACCCGCCAGGTTTTGAAGTGTTTCCACACGGACAGGTCAGTGAGTTACACACAGGTCTGTGCAGCGTTACGAAAAGATGACAGTGCGTTATTTTCCTTCCGAAAGCCGGTAATTTCTTGAGAAACACCTGTATTTGACACACAAATGAGGTACACAGAAGCAAAGGCCATCCCTAGATAAAAAAATAATAAGTACCGTATTTTCTGGCGTATAAGACAACCCCTGACTTTTCCAATTAAAATATAGAGTTTGGGATAGACTCGCCCTATAAGATGATGACATCGGGCGTATAAGACGACCCCTGACTTTTGAAAAGATTTTTCTGGGTTAAAAAGTCATCTTATACGCCGGGAAATACGGTAGGTAAACAGGAGTTGCTTTGACTCAGGGGAAAACTCAGTGGCTGAATCCTCTCCGTAAGTCAATCCCACCTGCATGAAGAGCCTTGTAAAAAAACCTCAAGGTCAAGTGTCATTTCAACCATTCTTTGTTTTGTGTGTTTTTTTGTTTTGTTTTGTTTTGTTTTGTTTTGTTTTGTTTTGTTTTGTGGCATCGACTTCCTGTGAATATCGGTTGGAGTAATGCAGCAGAATGCTGTTTTTGTTACTTCGTATTATAAAGATGTATGCACGCGTGGATTAAAGCAGACAGTCATGAAAAGATGCCAAAGAACATTCCCCAGGCGGTGAAAAACGACCTGGGCCTCAGTGTATTTTATGCCTGAAGAGTAATCCGTCTCATAAATAT
>PVJN01006726.1:0-73892 GCA_004026805.1 Lasiurus borealis | reverse complement strand
TGTCCAGTGCTTCCGATGGCCCTCACATAGCTAACTGCCTCCCTTTCCACTTTGATGTGAGCTTTTCCCTTCATTCCATTCTTAACTGACACTACACTGAGCCCCAGAGTGTACTTCCCTTTATGCTTGCAGCCTTCAAATATTTGGCAATGATCAGCACACCCCTCTCGGTCATCGTTTTGCTTCCTCTCACAAAGCCGAGACCTTTCATTTCTCCTCATAAGGTTCTCCTGACAGCCTTCCTTCTCCCAGCTCTGCCTCGTGCACTCTAATAATTGTGAAATGTCATCCCTGAAATGGCACTTAAAAGTCACCAGGTCCAAGTCTCTCATTTTGCTGTGAGGGAAGCTCGGGTTACCAGAGAGATTGCCCCAAGTCACAAATCAAAGGGCTGTTAGGACTACAGCAGCCCTAGCTACTTCTGATCCATGCCCAACGGGGACACACACACACACACACACACACACACACACACACACACGGAGTCGTCCCTCCCCACAGACCACAGCAGGAGCTCTGGTGCCAGTGATAGGGAAGAAGATATAAACGAACATTCATAGAACCCATGGCGTATGCCAGACTCTGGGCTGAGCGTTTCACATACAACCTCGGAACTTCTCTCAGTAAGTCTGAGTCAGTGCCCCTTCTAAAGCAGGCAGTTGTGCCCCCAGGGGACGTTTGGCAATGTCTGGAGAGATGGTCTGTTGTCACTAAAATGGGTGAGGGGTGCCGCTAGCCTCTAGTGGGTAGAGATACTTCTAATATTCTCCTCTGCACAGGACAATGCCCACAGTTGAAAATTATGGAATAAGTAGCTAGGACAATTTCAGCTTCTCCTTCTCTCTCTTTTATTTCATTTGTGTGTGTGTGTGTGTTTTAAATATATTTTATTGATTTTTCACAGAGAGGAAGGGAGAGGGATAGAGAATTAGAAACATTGATGAGAGAGACATCGATCAGCTGCCTCTTGCATGCCCCCTACTGGGGATGTGCCCACAACCAAGGTACATGCCCTTGACCGGAATCAAATCTGGGACCTTTCAATCCACAGACTGACACTCTATCCACTGAGCCAAACCGGTTTCAGCTCTTTTATTTCATTTTAATCAACATTTGTTTTCTTCCTGTGATGTATCCGAAAGTGTGAGTCACATAAAAAGGTCAACAGTGTCAGGGCAGAGAGACCCCACTTTGAGCTGAAGGCTACTGTCCCCAGTTTGTGTGTCCCTGTGATCACACCAGACTAATCACCTTTGTTGCATAGGCTGCTCGCCTCTGCCTTCCCATACTGAAAGGCTCAGAGCTTCTTCAGTGTTATCTTGGGTGTGCTCATGAACAGTCTCTCTGTCTCATGGCACCACCACGCTCTCCTACAGACCTCCTCTTCCCTCCCTCCCAGAAATGGCTTCTGGCCAGCACAGCTCCAAAACCTTCCCTGGGGGCAGCTAGACATTCTGCAGAGATGGAACCAACCACCTACCTTCTCTGTCCTGAACCTGAGAGAACGGAGGCCCTCACCCCACTGGGTCCACCCATCAACCATAGACTTGGCCCTCCTAAGGCCACATTGTCTGAACTAGGTAGCTAAGACAATTTCAGCTTCTCCTTCTCTCTTTTATTTCATTTTAATCAACACTTCTTTTCTTCAGATCATGTATCCTAAAGTGTGAGTGAATCAAATAAAAGGATCATTTGGTTTAAATTTGCCTAGTGACAAGCAAGCACATTTTTGCATATGCAAGGGTGAGCAACAGTAGGATTATAGTTGTGAGTTCGTGAAACAGAGTTTATTCTTGTGTATTAGTTATTAATTCTTGGATTATTATGAACTATAAATCTACTTTTGCCAACCCCTGTATGTTAGCCCCATTGATCTATTTGACTTTTCTGAAGGGCACTCATTTTGGTCTTTTCTCAAGGTCATGAGAGACTTAGGGTGGGCTCCCCATGCAATGACTGGAATTGGAAGGCCAGTGAGGCTGAAAGTGGAGCATGAAGGAGAAACTAGCAAAAGCCCGGGCCACCTGCAAGTTCATCTCCTATGCTTGTAAGAACTAGGACTTTTATCCAAAGAGCCACTATAAGTCAATGGAGAGTCCCATCAGAGCAGGTGGGGAGTCTGGAGAACAACAGGTGGGGGTCAAAGGTAGACACATGAAGCTATTTAGGAGGCAGAGCCCAGGGAGGAGATGAGGGTTGACCCTGACTGAGCAGATTACTCCATTCTGAACAGGTTACATATATTATCTCATTTAATCCTCACAACATCCTTAAGTGACAGGTACCCTTATCATCCCCATTTTACTGCTGAGAAAACTAGGACACAAGAGATGAACTAACTTCACAGTACCGTGTTCATTGTGAGTGGTAGAGCTGAGTTTGAATGCACGGAGTCGGGCCTCAGAGTTCACCTTCTTATGCATCAGCACAAGCGAGATGCCTGGAGCGATAGAGATGAATGGACAGAATCCAGAAAGCCTGCTGTGAAGGGTGGATGGGATTCAGGTAGCAGGAAAGCATATGAGAGGACATCCCATGAAGGAGAAGGAATGTGTATCTAAAAAAGAGGCAGAACCCTAGCCTGTTTGGCTCAGAGGATAGAGCATCGGCCTATAGACTCTAAAGGGTCCCACGTTCGATTCCTGTCAAAGGCACATGCCCATGTTGTGGGTTTGATTCCCATTGTGGGGCATGCAGGGGGCAGCCAATCAATGATTCCCTCTCATCATTGATGTTTCTCTCTCTTCCTCTCCCTTCTTCTCTGAAATCAATAAAAAATATATATGTTTTAAAAAGAGACAGAGGGAGGCATTTTCACACCATAAAGGGGCCAGTTTGCCTAGAGCAGTGGTCGGCAAACTCATTAGTCAACAGAGAGGCAAACCACAGCTCGTGAGCCGCATGTGGCTCGTGAGCCGCAGTTTGCCGACCACCAGCTAGAGTAAAGACTGTGGTAGCTGCTCACATACTGAAAGTACTTGGGAAGGCCATCCCCAGGACATCTCACTGGGTTATACTTTGCTTCCATAAAAGATTTGAGGGCAAATCAGGATGCTAGAAAAGGTGGGAGCGAATGGAGATCCAGGAAAGAAAGACAGGATAGCAAGCAGTAAATGTCCTCCTCTTTCTGGATGAGATCTCTTTTCCCCTCCATTTCTTCCTTTCCTCCTTCCGTGTGTTTAAGAAAAGAGCCGGGAGATTTATCGGGCTGCAGAGGTTGAGTCAGGACGCTGAACAGCCACCCTTCCACTCCAATAAATCACGAAGCTCAAGCCGTTTGGGCTGCCAGAGAGCTTCTACCGGGGCCTACTATAGGGTATGTTTGTGCCGACATGTCAGCCACTTCCTGAGATTTATTCACAGCACTGCTCCCCTAAATGTCTTCCTGTGATCCTGGGACAGAGAGCTCAGCGAGTGCTTGGGGGGGAGGGGGGAGGCGCGAGGGGGGGAGTAGAATCACTAGTCAGGCTCCACAAGGCGTGACTGGAGGGCCTTCCATTGAGCAAGTCTCAGAGTCAAATGGCTGGAAGAGGCCTCCGAGGTCAACTACTCCCAGCCCTGCATTTACAGAGGTGGAAGGTTCGGTGAGGAGAGATTTTTCCTAACACCTTTCAGCATGTGGAGGGAGTGATTTGTTCAAGGTCACCTGGCAAGACAAGGGTGAGAGCCAAGCCTTAAATCCTGAGACACACTAATCTCTACCACAGAGCATCTACATTTGAAGCTGTGATGCTTATCCATGTTGTAGAGTTATAAAGTATATTTAAATTTTAAATCATATAAGTGTCTTCCTGTTGGGATGAGAATTTCTAGAGGTCAGAGAAATCCCTTTAATCCCCTTATTTTAATAATTGGCATATAATGGGAACTAAGTGAGTAATAAAGGAGTGCATGGATGGATGGATGGATAGATTGATGAATCAACAGATCCATAGATGGATGAACCTATAAACGGGTGGATGAATTCAGGCAAAGTGTTCTCCATCTTATCTCTTTCTCAAATGTGATTTGCCTTTGGGATTATTCTAGTGTTTTCCAAGGTCTTAAGCAGTGTCTAGAGTTGAAGTCAATAAAATTGTAAAATTTAATGAATTTCTTCTGACACCTTTTTCCCTGGTCTGTAGGCATCTCTCCCAGAACTTATATCCTTCTGCCTCTACAGATTTTAAGACATCTCCCACTATACTATACCTTACCACCCGGACCTCTTCTCGCCACCTGCTGTCTACATTCTGCCTCTTTGATGAGCACTTACTACTCATCAACACTTATCTGTCCTACATCTCATTCTCTCATTCTTCATTAATTCAGCTCCCCAAAAGGAAACCTGATAACCATCAATGCCTTCCTCCCTTTTGTTGTCTAGCTGTGGAATCTTAGGGTTGCCTTTTTGCCTCTTCTTAAAGTCAACAATTGAGGTGTCATTCACTCCACTTGCTTCCCTCTCTGCATTCGCTCTTTTCTGTCTCTGGTATCATTACCCTATTTCAAGCCTTCACCCCTTTTCTCCTCGTCCATCACAATGACAAACTGACGTCATTCCCTTGCCTCTTTCTCTTACCTTGATTTGTTGAGTCTAGCACTAAAGTGTTTCTTTTTTTCTGGTCATATCCTTCTAAGACACATACACATACTCTCATACATTCATACATATTTGCTCATACATGCTCTCATGCATGTTCACACACACTCACCTATATGCCCACCTACACTCACACTGTGTTCTCTGGGCCTTGGCTTCACCACGTGTGAAACAGGGTCAGTGATAACTACGTCTCCAGCTTATGGTGCCGTGTAAACAAGAAAACATTAACAAGCACAGTCATTTATTAGGTGTTAGCACCAGTGAGACACTGCTCCATGAGTTTACAGTACTGTGCCATCTGTCTCCCACAATGGCCCCAGCAGAGAGGGATCTTTCACTTCCCTTTTATAGATGAGGACCCGGAGGCACAGAGTAGTTAAATATATTGCCCAAGTTTAGGTAATAGATTCTGAATTTAAACCCGGGCAGGCTCTCTGGAGAGCCACTGGACTCAACTTCTGAAGAACGCTACTTAACATTTTCCGTAAAGCACCTAGTAAACTGCCTGGCAACATTAGGTGCTCATTTGATATTTTCACTTGTATTCCCCACAGAAATGCCGATAGCACTGAAGTGGACGTGTGACGTGTTGCTGAATTAAATGCAATTGAGGTCGGTGCTCCCGTTTTCATTCGAGTCAGAGGAGCTCGGATCAGCCCAACCCTCTTGCCAAGAACAACTACAAAAGCTGAATCCACAATAGCAGCAACAACAATGACCATAGAAGCAGCTGTCTGAGGGCACTGGAGAGCCACCGAGGCAGCTGGGACAGAAGAGAAGGCGTGAGACAAGGAGCTTGTAGATTTGTTTGCCATGGGTCGAGATGGGCAATACTCTCAGCAGCCCACAGCAACTGGGGAGACAAATACTAAGGGGGTCACAGCTGCTAAACCAGCCAGGAATTGAGGGGCCAAGATTTTTTGACCAATGATTCCTGTTCAATGATTTCTTATATCAGGGGTTTGGTTGAATCTGGACCCAAAGGCCTCAGCACTGCCCACTGTGCGCCAGCTCAGGGCCAACTTATCATTGATAAAAGCAACTTGAGGGAGAGATTTTCCTCCCCTCCCCTCCTTTCTATTCTCCCCTCCCCTCCCACATCCCATCCATCTCCAATTCCTGTTGCCTCTTTAACATCTCTCTAATCTGCCCTCTTATCCGTCCCCAAAGCCCAAAGCTGCTGCCTGGGGTTGCTCAGATCTTCATCAACGCGCCCCTGGATTACTAACCAGTCTCCCTGCCCGGGGCTCTCCCTGCTCTAATCTGTTCTTTGCACAGACGCTGAACCTATCTTCCTGAAGCACATCTCCAGCCAACTGATTCCTCAATTGAAAATGCTCCACAACTCCCCACTGTTCTCAGGAAAAAAAAAAAAAAAAAAAAAGACCGACCTTGTTAGCATGATCACAAGTCTGTGCTCTGGTCCCTCAAACCTTCTGGCTTGTTCTCCTTCAGCCCCTCCCTCTCTGATCCGTCACCTTGATCTGCTGCCTTTCCCCAAACTCCCTACACACATTCCCCACCCAGCACTCCCTGTTCAGGAAAGCAGATCGCTCTTACCTCTGCTTTTACCTGGCTAGTTCCTGTTCGCTGTCATGCCCAACACACGTGATTCTACCAGGAGGCCTTTCGTAAGGGGCCCTTCTCTCTACCCTTGCAGCTGGATCACACTTTTCCCGTGTTATCACAGCACTTTACAAATCCCCGTGTCACAGTATGTATCATGCCAGAAAGAACTGGAAAGCTACTCCCTTCTCATCCCACTCCATCTTGAACATGCCAAGAGTGGAGCCCATGTCAAATACCCAGCACAGCTCTTATCTTCACATGTCAAATACCCAGCACAGCTCTTGCCCACCACAGCCTCTATTTTTTTGAATGAGTGAAAAGAAAAAGGGGCATGGAAAGAAATGTGGGAAATTATAAGTGCTTCCAAGTGCCAAGTTCATTCCCATTCAGCCAGACTGAGCTGAAGCCAGAAGCAACTCAACAGGCAAGTTGTTCCCCCAGGTCGAACTGCTCAGGGAAGGGTGCTGACCTCCAGGTGGGTTGCGCACAGGACTCTATGGCTTTAAGTCCCAAAGGCTCAACTGAGACTCCATTAGCCAGATAGAGAATATTGTTGATGACATACCCAGTCCACAGTCAGGATCATCTGCATGATTCAACCTGTCTTACAGCTTTATTCTCCTAAGTTGGCTTCTCCATTTGACAAGAACATTGAGCCATGGTAGCTTCCAGCCAACATCTTTACAGTCCACTTTCTAGTCTGGAGAGAACCTTTTCTCACTCTCCTTTAGTTCTCCACTCGGGAAGTTCCAGGAGGGACTCTGACTGCCCTGGTTTGGCTTGTGTGCATTCCCCACATTGGAATGGTCACTGCTATTGGGGACTAAAGTGCTGTGAGTTGGGCCAGATTGGACCAGATACTCATTGCTGGCCTGACAGGGAGGGGGCATCAGTAAGAGAATAGCAGCTCTTTCTTTGGACCAAATGGCCAGAGAAAGACCAGGCGGGTGAGCAGTTCTCCTGGCTGCCACGGCCAGGGGTGCTGGGGGCATGAGTGAAGCTCAAAAGGTGAGCCAGCCTGCGTCACTGAACAATGGCTCTAGTGGAGGGTTTGGAAAAGTATGAAAAGGGGGCATCTCAAGTTACTGTTGCTGCATATAAACAATCCCCGGACTCAGGAGCTTAAGATAACACCATTTAGTTTGCTCAAAATCCTGCAGGTTGACAACTGGTCTTGACCCAGTTGGATGGTTTTTGTGGTCTTGGATGGGTCCGTTCCTGAATCTGCAACCAGCTGCCAATCGGATTGGCTCTGCATTCGGAGGTGGACTGGCTCAGCAAGGGAGCCAGGGAGGTGGGGCTCTGTGTCCCTCATCATCCAGCTGTAGAGCATGTGGTGGCTGACATGGCTGAGCATGGCTCCAAGGGAATGAACAAACACCTACAAGACTTCTAGTACTAGGATCAGAATTAGCACGAGGTGACCATATTCTATTCATCAAAGAAAGGCACAGGATAGCCCAGATTCAAGGGGAAGGGAAGTAGATTCCAGCTTTCAGTGGAAAAGGCTGGGAAGTACAGGGAGGAAGGAGGAATTGTGGCCATATTTGCAAACTGTCTATCACAGGAGGAGAGAAGTGGGACAGTAGAGGAAACAGAAGGAAGTGAGAGGTTCACCACGGGGAGAGGCTGAAGGAGTCAGAAGGACTAAAATTGAGAACAGTGGCCTGGGATTTCAGGGATGGGTAGCCTGGCAGGATATGAGGGTCAGAAGGTCAAGTTCACGCATCCGTCATCATCTGTCTGGGAACTCGATGATGGAGGCTGGTGGACACCATGCCGTGGCCCTGACTTCACGGCATTCAGTTCCAACCACGCATCTTTGATTTTCATCCAGTTTTCATTTTGGTCGACTCTGTGCAGTGAGACCATCTCTGCATGGCCAGGGGCAAGAAGGAGCCAGAGAATATTGGGAGGCATTTCTGAAGCAGATCTAAATGTGGCTCTCCCTTTTGTTTAGGCGTTTTGCTTTATAAAAATTAAAAAGATACAAGGAAGGCAGTCCCCGTGTTCCACTAAAGGGGCTGTTAGAAGGCTCTGGAGGTGAATTAGCAATCGTGTTATGATCACTGCCTCTAGTTCAGCTAGAGAAATGGCTCCTCTAGCTCCAGCTGTGTGACCTCCGGTGGGAGCACTCCCAGTCTCCAAGAGAAGCAGTGTGGTCCCTAACCGGCAAGGTGGTCCCTAGCTGAGCAAGGACTTCTGCCTGGGGCCGATGCAGCAGGAACTGCCGAAGGAAGTGGGTGGACAGGGCAAGACTGAGGATGGCTTGGCAAGAGGAAAACGTATGTTGAGGAAAAATCCTTTCTGCTGCTTTCTGAGCTCAATGACCTTGGGCCATTTTGTCTCTGAACCATAGTCCCCACACCTGCACAGTAAAGATAATAATATCTGCCTCACGATTCAAGGAGATAAGCTGGTAGAAATGTAAGAAGTTTCAACATGAGGCATCGTTTTTGCTGTTTTGAGGAAGTTGAGCTCCCTAAGACAGAGGCAAAATGCAGAATTAATAATAAAATGTCTTCCCTGAGTGCCCAGCTGGTGTGGCTCAGTGATTGAGCGTCAACCTATGAACCAGGAGGTCATAGTTTAATTTCCGGTTAGGGCACATGCCCAGGTTGTGAGCTCAATCCCAGGGTGGGGCATTCAGGAGGCAGCTGATCAATGATTCTCTCTCACCATTGATGTTTCTCTCTCTCTCTCTCTCTCACTTCCTCTCTGAAATCAATAAAAATCTATTTTAAAAAATTATTCCTGAGCTATAAAAATCCCCAATCCCATCCCATGGTTCCAAATGAAACTTCTCTAGTCAGAAACTTAAGGAAAAAGAGCTCACCTATTGATGTTGCTTCCATCAGTAATTCCAGAGCCATCCTCCTCCCCAACATAATTATTCAGTACATGTAGCAACATAGGTCAGGCAGACTAATGTGGGACCACTGGACCTGCCACTCTAGCCTCTTGTCTCCAGCACTCCCTCCCCCTCATGGAAACCCTAAAAAAAGTGCCCTGGATAGAGGGAGCACTCAGTAAGAGCCAACGAACATTCAGACCAACGTGATAACAACAAAAGTAAATACCATCCACATTAAATGGATACCTCCTTTTAAAATATAAAATCAGCAAATACAACAAGCACAACTAAGAACCATTTACAATACCTTTGTCATTGAAGTCAGGGTGTTTGTGTATCAGTACACTGAGTAGCCAGATTATTATGTGTATATATTAGAGGCCTGGTGCATGAATTCGTGCACAGGTGGAGTCCGGCCAGCCTGGCCAGGGGGAAGGGACATGGGCAGTTGGCTGGCCTGCCTGCTGGTCGAACTTCTGGTTGGGGGGACAATTTGCATATTAGCCTTTTATTAAATAGGTTATACACTGAGTGGCCAGATTATTATGCATTCAGAGACCATAATAATCTGGCCACTCGGTGTATTTGTACTATTAGTGCACATGGAAGCATCTGATTGGAATACGCATGGGTCCTTGAGCCAATTTTACAGGCAATGAAGCTTGCGGGGCTAGATAGGGAGAGGTGTGAGGAACTGGGGGGAAGGCAGTAAAATGGTCCCAAATAGTTTGGGCACAAAAGTGAGTGAAGAGGAAAAGTGAGGAGACCAAAAGCCTTCATTAGGTGGGGTGGAGAGAAGCATGAATTCCATGGAGGATTGGGTATTTTCTTTTTTCTCTTCTTACCCCCTTCTCCTGTGAGTGACTTGCAAAATGTTGGCACATAATATGTTCTCAATAAAAATTTTCTAAATGAATGAAAAGCAAAGGAAGAAGCAGATAACTAATCAGGTGACATCCCAACGATAGTGGAATATAAATGAAAACAGTACCTGGCTCAGTGGTTGATCATCAACCTATGAACCAGGAGTTCACGGTTCCATACCTCGCTGATATAAAAAACAAGCAGACAAACAAACAAACGAAAAAACCCCACAATACGCTTTGAATGGCTATTTCCCCCCTAGACCAATTCTACAAACCCTTTGAAGCAAACAAGCTGACTATAACATTTCTGCAAAAGAAGAGGAAACAGGACCTCTTGTTCCGGCTGTGTCTCTCCCTCTCACTAAGCTGGGACTGTGCCACATGCCATCTGTCTGTAGTTCCTAACGCCACCTCCCACCAGTGTCCGGAGCCTGTGTCTGTGGCTGTGACTGTAGTGGCAGCGATTTCCCTGTTTTGGGCTCAGAAGCAGCGTGAGGGCTGGTGGGGCTGCCATGGTGAGGGTGTCAGGGCAGGGCAGCCACAGTGTGGGTGAGCAGCATTGCGAAGCTTTGGGTTTAGGATGTTCACTTATTTATTCTTGTTCTGTTTGCTTCTCTGCTTGCCTAGAGAAAAATGAGAGATGTGGAGACACATCTTTATTCAACACGTATTTAGAAAGTGCCTGTTATTTTTCAGAGTCCATTCTAAGCTCTGAAGATAGAGAATAATGTCGCCATCACACACACACACAAACACACACACACACACACACACACACACACACTGATCTGGAAGCCTTCTGGAGAATTTTAAAAAACAACAACTACATAAAATATTATGGGATGAGTACTCTGGAGGAAAGTCAAACAAGACAAGGGCAATGGCGATATGCTTTCTTTCTTTTTTTAAAACAAAATATATTTTATTGATTTTTTTACAGAGAAGAAGGGAGAGGGATAGAAAGTCAGAAACATCGATGAGAGAAAGACATCGATCAGCCGCCTCCTGCACGTTCCCCACTGGAGTTGTGCCCGCAAGCAAGGCACATGCCCCCGACCGGAATTGAACCTGGGGCCTTTCAGTCCGCAGGCCAACACTCTATCCACTGAGCCAAACCGGTCTTGGCCGATATGCTTTCTTAAATAAGGCGGCCACGGAAAGGGAGCCACACGGAGGACCACAGCCTGGGGGAGCAGAGACCACATATGCCCCTGAAGGTCATCTCCTCTCAAGGAGAGTGAGAGAAAGGACTGAGTTACTCGTGAGTAGTACCTCCTTCCCAAGTCTCCAAAGGAAAAGCATTCAACGTTGCAGAGACAAAATGCGGAAGGTGAGAGGCAGCGAGTGTCACACTAATGTTGTCCCTCCACGTGGAGGGGAACAGCAGGACCAGGAGAGAGATGCTCCATCCCTACAAATACATGAGAGGCCCCTTGTAAACACACAGCAGGGTGTTTGCCTGGTAGCGGGCACCTGATGATAATAACAGCAGCAAGAACAGTAACAGTGAGAATCATAAATACTGCCGAACGTGCAGCGTGTTCTAGATATGATGCTAGGCATGTCCTGTGTGCATGCTCACTTCATCTTCACTACAACCCAGTCAACAGTCAGATTATTAGGGGCCTAAGAAATCTGCCAGTATTTTGCTGCTGAATCTAGCAAGATCCCTATATTAGAGATTGAAAAATAATGTTGATTATTGTTGTTGTCATTGTACACTGTCAATTTCTGAACTCAGAGAAGTCCATCCAAGGGAAGACTGGGACAGTGGCATTTCTTTTAAAAGAGCTGAATTTGCACTGGGTCATCCGACCTGTCCTATGCAATTCTCCTTGTGCCCTGGAGCACATTCCAAAACATTGGGGGAGGGGAGTCTTCAGTCGCTTGCTGTGTGCTCATCCTGGAATCCACCTGTCAATATTTTCATGAGTAAATCACACTAAATAGGAGTGATCCAAAAAAATCTAATTTAGAGGTTCCATCAGAATGCCGTTACCCAGTCAGATTTATTCAATGGGGTTCAACTCTTTCATGCATGTATGCGTTCTTTCACTCAAAAATTATTCATTGGTTGTCTCTCCTATGCCAGGCACCATGTTAGCTGCTGGACAGTCAGAAATGAACAAGGGAGAGGGACATCTCCAGTTGCTCTGCTGAGCACACAGCCTGATTCAGAAGATCAACCATCAACAGGTACATCATTAAGATGAAAACCAACTCTGACAAGTGCTATGGAGTAGGATGAAATGGAGTGAAGAGGAGAGGGCTCTTTAGAGATTTTGGATTTGGAGTTTAGGAAGGACCTGCCCAGTGAGGAGGCAGTCATGGGAAACTGGGAAAGTGGGGAGAGCTTTTGTGGCCAAGGCAGTCCTTTTTTTGTATCAGGGTCCTGAGATGGGCATGGTCTCGATGAGTTGCAGGAAGTAGAGACCAGAGGGACCGGAGTGAAAGAAGTGAGAAGAGGAGCAGGAAATGAGACGTGAGCAGGGACCCGATTGCATAGACCTTGACAAGGAAAGCGTATTTCGTTTGTTGTGACTAAATGTGCACTAATCCCCTCAGGCTCAAAAATTACCTGCTGACATACCGGAGGAGGGAGCCTGGGAGAGATCATGAACTTCCTTAATGACTTAATGATCAAACTGTGCCATGAGTCAGCCTAGCGACAGCAGGCTACGTCTATGGAGAGCTGAGGCAGACTGGCACGGTATCCACAGAGCTGTGCTGTTCCTTACTAAGGAGGTGAGCATCCAGGTCCCTCTGCGGTACTCAGAGCACAGCCGTGGCCCTGTGTTCAGACCTGAGCATCACATTTTCAAAGCAGTATCAACAAACCGAAGCACATCTAGCAGACGGAACACAGAATCCTCGGGGTCTGTAATAACACGAAGTGCAGAACCACTAAGGACCATGCAGTTGCTGAGGCTGGAAGGAGGGGGGTTTGGGACGAGCGAGGAAATGGGTTGCACTTTGAAGTCATTATCGCATTGAATCTGTCCAACAGCCCTTGTGAGGCTTGAGCATGGTCTTCAGTTATTTTTCACATAAAGAAACTAGCTCTTAGGAAGATCGTTTACCTAAGATTTCATAACTCGTCAGTGACAAGGTGGAATTTAAACTCGGGACCCAACTGGTGTTCTTTGCATTATCTCACACTGTCTTCAAGTGAAAGAGAGTCATTTATTCCTTATGAGCCCAAAGGACAGAGGGAGGTAGAAGGCACAGAGACAGAACTGGTCTCCACAGGAGGGCGTACTTCCTTGGAGCTTGGGTACTATCCAACAATGGATCATCATAGGAGGGATCTGACCAGAGGCTGGGGATCTTTGGTAGAGGAAGCTGAGGTGAGAAGAATGGCCTTGGACTCTGAAGGTCCTTTCAGCAGTCACATCACTCTCTGCTCGTATCCCCAGAAGAGTTTCCATCTATTCAGAACTCGTGTGCTCAAAATACTATGAGAGGTGCATAGACCAATGGAATAGGATCGATACTCCAGACATAAGCCTATACGTCTACCGTCTATTGCTTTTTGACAAGGGTGCCAAAGATAGGGAATGCATGGTAGAATTCCCTCCCTTCTCTCTGGCTCGCTTTGGGGAACGAGCCTCCCACTGCCTCATCCCTCACAGCTCCGTTCAAGGTTATCTAAGGCAATGTGGAACAAGTCCATGAGCTCTGCTTTGACTCCTGGCTCCTTTGGCTCTTGGACACAGAGTCCTATCTCAAGATGCTGGCTCAGGATTATTGCACAAGCCCTTCTCCAGACTCAACTCAAATCCATTTCGCAGATTCATCTGTCCTCGATATGAAACTGATATCCCTTTAGACTTAAGTTCCATGTGAGGAGAGAGGTCAAGACAGTGGAATTTTCCTTTCTTCTTGAAGAGTGTATCATCTTAGGAGGAAAATCCCCATGCATAGATTGACATAAGCATGATCATAACTCATGCAGGTGTGCTCTATTACACATGTTCACATGCATATTCAATTAGCAAGTGCATCTATACAACTTATATTCCACACATGAGCAAACATAAAATCATAGCACGACACTCACATGCGCACATTTCTGCTCACCTCAAATCTTCCATCTCCCATCTCCTGCATAATTTCAAATATTCAAATCCACACACGTGCACAAATGCATACAAGTGCATACACACACCTGGGAAAGGCATATTCCTAAGTGTATACACACAACTTATACTGCCCAGTACTACAATAAGAAAGCTAGCCCAGACTGGCTGATTTTTCTTTAGATTTAGAGGCAGAAAGAGCCTCCTTCCCTAACCCCCTTACTCCGGGGAGCAGATGGGAAAACTGCCTGTGCCTATCAGAAGAAATGCGCTCCCCGCTTTCACACAACCCCATCTATAAATAAATGCAACATCGCATCCCCCAGTCCCCCAGGACCGAGGATTAGTTAGGAGCACGGGTTGGTAATCTCCAGATAAACAATTACTCGCATCTCCCAAACTGGAAACCAGGTGATCTGGGCCAGCTGGAACTGTCTGAAAAGCCTTCCCCTTCCCTTTGAAGAAAATGAACTCTGTCTTCAAACACCCTTTAGCAGAAAGTGGGAGATAAGAAGCGAATGAAAGGCTACTAATCTCTCCTTTCTTTCATAAGAACAATGTCGTTTTCTTTCTGTGTTTTACTTTTTCATTCCACAGCAACTGTTAATGGAATTTTAAACCAGCCTAAAAGCTCATACAAAGGGAGAGAAATGAAATTGTAGCCCCAGAGATTCCGGCCTTAAGACATGGTTTCCCCCTTGCCCTCAAGACTTAATTTCCCCATACGTGGGATAAAATGGATTCCATATTATACTTCTCTTGGCTCCGTTCGATGTCTAAGATCCTATGCAAGCCTGTTCCATTTCACAATAAATACCAGACTGACCTGGATTCAGATTCTAGCGTTGGATTCTTTCACTAAACTCCAGATTTCTCTTTTGTAAAAGGAGAACTAACACCCACCTCAGAGGATTATTGGGAAAGTCAAATACATAATGATTGTGAAAATGCTCTGTGAAACATCAGGAATCTAAAATTACTAGCTGTTGGTTGACTTGGAGAAGTATTGAGGTAAATCTTTTTTTTTTTATCCTCACCCAAGGACATGCTTTACTGATTTGAGAGAGAGGAGGTGGGGGTGGAGGGAGAGGGAGAAGAAGAGGGAAAGGGAAGGAGAAAGAAAGAGAGAGAGGGAGAGAGAAATAAAAAGAGAAACATTGACTGGCTGCCTTCCACATGTGCCTCAACCTGGGACTGAATCTGCAACTTAGTTATGTGGCCGACCTGGAATCAAACCTGTAACTCTGGTATATGGCAGGGTGGGGAGCATCAGGCTCACAGGCCATGAAAGGCCAGCAAAATCATTTGGTCTGGCCCTGCCAAGGCATTAGAGATGAATTAATTAAATATTTGACTAAATAGAGCAGGCTAATTTTTAAGGTGATCATTTTATATGGCCCTCAAATGATGATATCAATATCCATATGGCCCTTGGCAAAAAAAGGTTCCCACTCCTGGTGTACAGGATGATGCTCCAACCTTCCGAGCCACACTGGCAGGGCCAGGTGAATAATTTTTTACATGGGAAATTTGTGGAAAATTAACATATGCAAAGTGCAGTATGTGGCACAGAAAAAAAGTGCTTAATTATGTGAATTCTATGACAGTAAGATTGGGGTCTTATTATAAAGCTAATGTCACACACACAGCATTCTTACGACCTCTTCATCTTTTGCAGCAGTCTTACGCTTTATCTGTCTATAAATCATAAGCTCTCTAAGGGAAGTGGGTTGCAAGGATTAGGCTTTTTTTATTGCAAGCCAGTGCAATATACTAAACTGGGGGGTCATGAGGTCAGAGATACAGGCCTGGCTTGGCACCTACAAGCTAGATGATTCCAGGGAGTCATCATTAGGACTTCCAGGTCCTCATTTTTCTAATTTATGCAATATCGGCACTATTAATCCGTTCATGTTTCACTTCATTGGGCAATTGTGAGGATCAAGTGGGAGAACCTATGTGAAAGCACTTGGAAAAGTATTCCGTTATTAATCAGGTCTCTGTCTGGATCAGCAGATATTGCCTAAGTAGACACTTGGCCAAGGGGTTTGGCCAGTTGTTGGAAACCTCTCAACCATGACCTCTTGGTCAATGGATCATTTAGACGCGCGGTTGGCAAGCTTTTCCTGTAAAAGGCCACATGATAAATATTTTACATCCACTCACCTCAGTACCTCTCCGTGGAAAGGGGGAGGTGGCTGTTGTCATGGTTACTCAGTCCTGCTGTGGTAGCATGAAAGAAGCCATGGACAACATAGGAAATGAATGGGAGTAGCTGTGTGCCAACATACCATCACTGACAGAGTAGGAGGTAGCACTTCTGGCCGAGGTGAAAGGATATAGGCCTGGTTTTCCCTGCTCCTCCCCCACTAAACTCCACTGCAAACCCTGAAAATGACAGGAGGCAAGCAAAGGAGAGCACTGACAGGTAGCAAGAGGGAGGCAAGCAGGTTTGGGAACAGAACTGTAGTTGGGCATCTTGTAACCCCTCTCAATGGAAGAAGACCACCCAGACATAATGTGTTTTGACTGTTGGTCTAAAGGCAGAAGGCATCTCACATACATTCATTCCTCCAGCAGATCAACCAGCAGGGGATTTGACAATATCAAGTAGGACTAACACTCCCATGGGCAAAATATTTTTCTTATTTTTAAGCCAGGGACTCCCCCTTTCTACTGAAAGATAACAAGAAGCAGGCAGAACTGACAAAGAAAACTCAGCTCTGGGAAGCCATCCAATAAGCCTCTTTACACCCACAGGTGTCGGAAACCAAAACATTGTTCTCACTAAATGGATGAAAACAGGAGGCTAGAAGGCTGGTCAACCTTGAAGCTCTGAAAGGTCAAAACCAGCCACTCCCTATCTAACTGAGACAATGAACTTCCCCATCAAATAATCATGTCAATCCTGACTGATAAGATAATCTACTTGTTACTGGAATTGCCTGCTTCAGGACAAAGGGTGTATCCCAAACCTAAATAAAAGGGATGGCAAGGCCAAAGGAAAGGGGCAGTCCTTTCCACTAGAGGAAGGCTCCCGCCTGGCCCCCAATATCGCCAAATTAATGTTTTCTAGTCTCTCATTTCGTTTGCGTGTAGCCTCCTTCAGAACCGAACCCTGACCCGGGAACCCTGAACCACGCGGGACGTGGAAAGAGGTTCCCACACACAGGCTTGAAACTCTACTCACCTGCCCATAGATCCCAGGGCAACCAGAGGCACCAGTAGGAAAGTCTCATCACAGCCCTCCTTCACAAGGAGATACCCAGCAGCCCCTCCCCAGTGCTGAGGAGACACCTGCCACCCCATTCTTCAGCATCAGCAGGGACCCAATGGGATCACTGGTAGCACCAGATGAACCAAAAACAACACTGCAAAATTTCTAAAAATCAAACTTTGCAACCATAAGAGTAGGCCAGTACCCAAAAACAAAACGGGGCAACTGCTTGCTAAAATAAAGGATTTAAATAAAACCCAATCTATCACAATTAATATAAGGGATACAATTTTTAAAATTACCCACCGTACCAAGAACAAAAAAAAAAAAACATCACTTGAGTGAGAAAAGACATGCCAACATTGATTTGAATGTAATATTGGACAAAGATTTTTAAAGCAGCCATCACAAAAATACTTCAATAGTCAACTATAAATGCCTTGAAAAAAAATTTAAATTTCAGCATAGAAATAGAAGTTATTTAAAAACAACCAAATGCAAATTATAAAACTGAAGAATGAAACAACAGAAAAAAAATTAAAACCTTATAGGATGGGCTCAATAATAGAAGAGTGGAGATGTCAGAGGACAGAATTAAAAACTTAAGGGTGGACAACAGAATTCATCCAATCTGCACAACAGAGATGTGATGGACTAGAAAACAAAAGGAAAGATCTGTGGGATGATAACAAAGATACAACACTCATATATCACAGTTTTAGAAAGGAATAAAAGAATGGGGCTAAAACAATATTTTAAAAAATAATGGCTGAAAACTTAATTAATTTGGCAAAAGACACAAACTATGAATCAACAGGCTGAGGTTACTCCAAGTAGGATAAACTCAAAGAAATTCACACCAAAATACACCAAAATTAAAAATTTGAAAACTAAAGTCAAAGAAAAAACAACTTTAAAGCAGCCAGATAGAAATGACACATTACCTTTAGTGGAATTCAAATAAAAGATAATTTCTCATTTAAAACCATGTGAGATGAGGAAAATAGCTAATTCCATATCCAGTAAAACTGTCCTCCAATAATTAAAGGGAAATAAAAACATTCTAAAATAAAAAGAAATTAAGATAATTTGTCTCTGGTAGACTTACCTTTAAAGGCAGTTCTTCAAACAGAAAGGAAAAGAGAAAAGAAGGAATGTTGGAGCAGCAGGAAAGAAGAAAGAAAAGAAAGATCAGAAATTGAGATACATAAATAGGGATACTTTTCTTCATGAGTTTTATAAACCATATTTACTGAATGCAATGAACATTTTAAATCCATCTGATACTTAGGACAAAGATATTTAAAAGTGAGCAATTAAATCTAATTAGGCTTTCCATATTTCAGTGGAAGTAGTAAAATGATGATAACTTATTGGCCATTTTAAGTCACATACCAGTATGTATATTTTAATAGCCAGAGCAATCACTATGAAAACTATACAAAAAGATACACTCAAAGACACTATAAATAAGCCATGATGAAATCCTAAAACATTTCAAGTAACTCTCCAGAAGACAAGAAAAGAAAACCAGAGGAAACAGAAAAAACAAAAAAACTAAATGACAGACGTGAGGTGTATGTTGTTTATAAGAAATGCATTTCAATTCAATAACATGGGTAAGTTGAAAGTCAAAGAACAAAAAGACATGCCATATACATTTTTAAAAACAGGAGTGGTTATATTAATGTTTGACAAAGTAGATTTCAGAGGAAAAAATTACTAAAGACCAATAGTCATATTATATCACATTGACAAAAGACATCATAATTCTAACTGTATACATATCAAATAACAGAGTTCCTAAACACCGAAAGCAAAAATTGATATAGAGCTGAAAGAAGAAATAGTCAAATCTAGTTATAATGGGAGACTCTAACACCTCTTTCTCAGCACCTTGTAGAACTACTAGGTTGAAAATCAACAAGGATATACTGTATAGAAGATTTAAACAACACAATCAACCAGTAGGACCTCACTGACATATGAAGAACACTTCACCCAACCGCAGAAGTATACACTTTTTTTCAAGAGACAATGGAACATTCACCAAGATGTCATATCTAGACCCTAAAGCAAAATTTAACAAATTTAAAAGAATTGAGCTATACAATGTATGTTCTCTGACCATAATAGTACCTAACTAGAAATCAGTTGTACAAGGACAATAGGAAAATCTCTAAACATGTGAAAATTAAACAACACACATCTAAATAATCCATGGTCCAATGAAGATGTCCCAAAGTCATTTAAAAAACACAGAGAACTGGATGAAAACAAAAATACAACATATCAATATATGTGGGATGCAGCTGAAATGTTATTAGAGGGAAATTAATATCACTAAATGCTTACATTAGAAATGGGAAAGATCTCTAATCAATAACCTAAATTCTTATCTCAAAAAAGTAGAAAAAAAGAGTAAAAAAGCCCAAGGCAAGTGAAAGTAAAAGATTAATAAAGATAAAAGCAGAACTTAATAAAATTAAAAATAAGAAAGTAATAGAAAATCAATGAAACAAAAGTTGCTTCCCAAAAAATCAATAAAATTCATAAACCTCTTGGTTAATTCATAAACCTCTTGGAAAGAGAGAGAGAGAGAATGAGAGAAGACACAGATCACCAATTTCAGTAATGAAATGGGATATTATTGCAGACCCTAAGGCCATGAAAAGGATAATAAAGGAATACTGCAAACAACTTTATGCTCATAATTTTAACAACTTAGAAGAAGTGAACCAATTTCTCAAAAACCACAGACTACCAAGACACATCCCAGATGAAACTAACAATTGGAACAGTCCGACAACCATTAAAGAAGTAGAATTTGTAATTAAAAACTTCTGGAAAACAAAAATGCAGAACCAGATGGGTTTCATTGAAGAAATCTACCAAACCTTTAGATATGAATTAAACATCACATTCATTTTTCATAATGCCTTCCAAACACACAGAAGAGAAGGGAATGTTTCCCAACTCATGTTATGAGGCCAGTATTACCCTCACCCTAAAACTATATACAAATAGAACAAGAAAAGATCACAGGCTGACTTCTCTCATGAACACAAAAATCCTCAACAGAGGCCAAGTGAACCTTGACCTGCCTCACACCGAATATAAAAATAACTCAAAATGAATCATGGACTTAAATATAAAGTGTAAACCTATACAACTTTTGGAGAAAACATAGGAGACATCTTTCATATATAAGGCGAGGCAAACAGTTCTTAGTTTTGATACCAAACACACAACCTATATATGGAAAAATTGGTAAATTGAATTGAATGAAAAAACAACACACTTTTGCTGTGTGATATCCCATGTGAGGAGGATAAAAAGATAAGATTCACAGTGGGAGAAAATGCCCTGGCAGGTGTGGTTCAGTTCAATTCCCTGGACAGGGCATATGCACAGGTTGCAGGTTCAATCCCCAGTAGGGGGTGTATTGGAGGCAGCCAGTCAATGTTTCACTCTCACATCAATGTTTGTCTCTCGTTTCCTCCCTCCCTCTCTCTCTAGAAATCAATAAAAAAAAGTTGTTTTTTTTTTTAAAAATCTCTAACAGATTTGGAGAAAATATTTGTAAGCCATATGGACAAAGTACAAGTAGTAGAACATAGAAAAACTCCCAAAACCAGACCGTAAAGTCAATCTAATTAGAAACTGGGCAAGTACATGGACAGAGACTTCACTGAAGAGAATATGCAGATGGGAAATATGAATCTGTCTTCACCATCATTACTCAGCAGAAAATGTAAAGCCGCAAAGAGCTTCTCACTGCCCACCTATCAGAACAGCTAACATGAAAAGTAGTGACAACACCAAATGCTGTGCAGAAAAGCTGGCTCGCTGCTACGTCGCTGATGGGAATGTACATGGTGCAGCCACTCTGAAAAACAAATTTACGCTTCCTTCTAAAATTAAAGAATCAATGACCATACTATCCAGCAGTTTTACTCTTGCACATTCAAAACAGAAAAAAGAAAATTTCTGCTCACATGAAAACCAGTACATGATTTTTAGAAACTTTATTTGTAATAGCAAAAATCTGGAATCACTTCATATGTCCTTCAACAGTGAATGGGAAAACAACTGTGGTATATACATACCATGGAATACTACTCCTCAGCAAAAAGCAAAACAAAACAATAAACCATTGATTTATGAAATAACTTGGATACCTTTCCAAGCAATTCATCCTGGAGCAAAAAAAAAAAAAAAAATTTAAAGCCAATCTCAAAAGGTTACATTCAATATGATTCCATTTATATAATATTTTGACATGACAATATTTTAGAAATAAAGGCTAGAGTACTGGTTTGCAGTGGTTAGGGCCACAAGACAGGAAGGCAGATGGATATGGTCATAGAAGGGACATATGAGGGATCCTTGTGTTAGAGCTGTATATTATGTTGACAACTGTGGTGGGCAAAACACAAGCCGACACAGGAGATGGATTTGTATAGCACCTAACACACACAAAAGTGAGCACGAAAAAAAAGCTGAAACAAATCTGCATAAGATCAGTGCATTGTCTTGAGGTCAAGTCCCGGTTAGAAAATTCTACTACAGTTTTGCAAAATGGCAAGCCTTACAAGGTTTGTTGTGTTATTTTTACAACTGAATGTGCATCTACAAACTAGCTCAAAAAACATCACAAAAATTTTTTTTTAAGAAGAAAAAATCGCAAGTGGTGGGCTGGCTGCAGATGGTCTGTTGACCCCTGATCTAGAATATTCTCAACTGTGGAAGTGCATTAAAAATCACCCGGGGAGTTCTCAAACTCAGGGTAGCTAGGTTACACCCAGAGATTATGATTTGTTTGGTCTGGAGCCCAGGCATGCATGTTTTCCCCAAGGCTCCCACGTGACTCTGGTATGTACTCAGATTGAAGACATGTTGATGACTTGTACATAGAATGTCCATCATTTTTGTCTTCTTTTATCCCCTTATCTCATATTTAATCAGACATCAAAACCTAGAAATAAGTATACCCACAGAAAACTTTTAAACATGTCCCTTCTCTCAAGAACATCAGGGCCTTAATTCTGACCTTTATTACTCATCATCTGAGAAAAAAAAAAACAACAAAAAAAAAACAAACAAAAAAACAAACAAACAAAACTCTGGCTCATTTCTTGTACTTTCTTCCCCTAGAAAACCAGCTCTAATGGTATTCCCGAACTGCACATCTGATGGCGCCATTCTTCTGAATAATATCCTTTGTAAATTCCACTTTGAAAGAGTCCATCTCTGCTCTCACATTTGGCTCGTGTCACCTAGTGTTCCATCCTCATCCCCACCAGACACACCTATGTCCCATGCATGCAGCCCTTCACTTCTCACTCATCCTTGGACACTCCTGGACATCTCACAGCTTCGTACCTCTGCACAACGCTAGCTCTGAAAGCATCTTCTGAAACCTCCACAATTCCCATCATGCTTTCCAGCCTCAACTCTCTCCACAGAACCTGAGCAGGAGGCTCTTCGCTTCCCCGTGCTGCTCCCCCCAGCTTTTAGCTCACACCCCCTTTCTGTGTCCATCCCCACGCTCCTTTACATGTTTGCAAGGTCGGTAACCAGGTCATGTTCAGCTCTAAATACCGGATGTCTAGTATAGAACTAGGAACACAGTCGCATTTTTTAAATGCTGAAGTGACTGAGATAAATTTATGGGCTTAAGGTGTCTGTTAGAAGCTTAATCCTAGACCTCACCCTTGATTCTCTTGGTATAAATACAGTGGTACCTCAAGATACGAGTTTAATTCGTTCTGTAACCTTGAGGCGTGGGAAACTATGAGACGCTCGAGTCTCCGTAAACTGGTGGGTCATGTGCAGCTGGCCGATCCCGCGATGACTCCTATCTCAACTGTTGCTCATATTTCAAAGCAAAAATCACTCGCTTGACGGCTCATATCTCAAAAATCTCGTATGTTAGGGCACTTGTATTTCGAGGTACCACTGTATTACCCTTCAGGAAGCCTTTTCTGAGGCCCTTAGTTGAGGTCTGAGGCCCTCAGTTATGTATTTCCCCAATAGTACCATGCTTTTATTTTTTATATAGGATTTTATTGGGGTGACATTAATCTACATGAACATATTAGGTTCCAAGGGTGGACTGGCCAGGTCTGCAATCCAGGTCTGTAATCCTTCACCGGGACAGGAAACGCACCTTGAGGTCCCCCATCAATAGCAAATCTGTATATAGGAGCCCCATTTCCCAAATGTAAGCTGAGATTAAACTAGTGTGGATTACTAGTTTACAAAATCTGTACATAGGAGTACCATGCCTTTTTTATTCGAGTGCTTGTCACGTTTTCTGCTACGCTTGCTGACTGAGTTGTCTCTGTCTCCTACAGGTAGTAAACTTCACGAGATAGGGCTCTGGGTCTCTGTTGCTTTAGGCCTAGTGGCTGGTGCACAGTGGGTGCTCAACACACAGTGGGTGCTCATGATGATGGTCCTCGTCTCGAGCTCTCTTAGCACATAAATAATCTCTCTTCTTCGCCCCTGATCCCCAAACGACAGCTTTCCTGTTCCAACATCATTTCTTAGCAGCAGAATGTTCCTATTTGCAGCCAAATTGTTGAACCATCTGTCCCCCCACTGACGTGGGAATATCTTCGCTGCCTAAGTGGTGACGAGGTGACAATACATGACCGATCTGCTGTGTCGGGAGTTGGATGTGACACCGCTCTGCCTGCGAGCCAACAATAGCCAGCAGTTCCAATGGGCTGAAGGACCTGTTTCCGCTAATTACACAGACATCCTTCTGCAGGGGGGGGCAGGAGGATTCGAACGGAGTGCGAGGCATCCCAAGAGGGCGGACAGCGTTGAAAGAGGAGATGTTATCATCTGCGCTATGCAAATTGAGTGTGGGTTGAAATATGGGTTCTGTTTGCCTGACTCGGAAGCACCCGGTGAAAACACCGGGGTTACTGTAAAATATGGAGACGCGCTGGGACTGACACATTTTGCCGAGAGAGGCCTCCGAGAAGATGCCGCAGCGCGCTGAGCTCCCCTTTATTCTTTTATTCGGTGTTTGAGGGAGTTGCCGATCTAATAATAAATTCTTCTTCCCGGGAAGAGGGCCCCGGATAAGTACAAAGCAGCATTTTTTTTTTTTAAAGGGAAAAAAATGCATGTGGGGAGAGGAATCGCTTTGCATGTTCCGGCTCCTTCCAGAGAAACACACTCATTTATTGTCACAGCGGCAGAGCAGCGGGGACTCCGCACTGTCTGCTTTGCTGAGGAAGGAAAGTGGAGCCGGGGCAGAGTGTGGGAATGGCTGTCCCTCCTAGGACCAGTAGGGTTCTGGGGAACAGTACCATCCGAAAGGCCGGAAGGATGGTCATCGGCCTCCAAGACCTATGCTGAGTCCATAAAAAATGAGGTGAACTTGATTGTGACACTTAGGAAGGTTAAATGAATGATTTCTAAACTTTTAAAAATCAATCATCCTGTAAACTTAAAAAATGTATACATGGTCATCAGTATCTCGGTCCCTGTGCCTCCCTCACTTTCCGTGAGGAAAAAGTATGTTCCATGAGGACAAATACATACTTTGTCTTATCAACACTGTATGTGAGGTGCCTAGAATAGAGCCTTGGGCCTAGTGAGTGCTCAGAAATACTTGTTGAATGAAATAATAAACACAATAAATTCAGCTATATTTGTTTATAAATTACTAGTGGCCTGGTGCATGAAATTCATGCACATTAAAAGGGGATTAGCCGAAACTGGTTTGGCTCAGTGGATAGAGCATCAGACTTCAGACTGAAAAGTCCCAGGTTTGATTCCGGTCAAGGGCATGTATCTTGGTTATAGGCACATCTCCAGTAGGGGGTGTGCAGGAGGCAGCTTATTGATGTCTCTCTCTCATCAAGGTTTCTAACTCTCTATCTCTCTCCCTTCCTCTCTGTAAAAAATCAATAAAATATGTATTAAAAAGGGGGATTAGAGGAAATAATTTAATATTGCTATTTGCCCTTTCTCTATAATAGAAGTGTCAGAGAGGAAAGAAAATTAGTAAAATGTATATGAAAACCTTCCTCTTGTCAGAGTCAAGTCCCTGCCCACGCACATGTGCCTCAAAATCGTGTGAGACCCAGACCTGACTGTCCCCCAACCCCATTGGGCTAGATCCAAACCTGGCCAGTTCCACCCTTGTCAAGCCCCACCGGGCAGGGGTTATAGCCTTAGGTCCCCTGGCCCAGTGCCAGGACGGGGGGCTTGGCCTGAGAGACCTCAGCCCAGACTAGGGCAGGGGGCATGCCTTGAGGTCCCCCATCAAGCACCAACAGGTGGGGGACACAGCCTGAGATCCCCTGTCAAGCCCCACTGGGTGGGAGGCATGGTCTGAGGTCACCCATCAAGCCCTGCCAAGAGGGGGTGCATGGCCTGAGTTCCCCGACCCAGCACTGGGGGTACACCTTGAAATCCCCCGTCAAGTCGCACTGAATGGGGAGCACGGCCTGAGGTCTGTCAAGCCCTGCCAGGCATGGGGCTGCAGTCTCAGGTCCCCTGGCCTGGTGCTGGGGCGAAGGGTGCAGCCTGAGGTCCCCTGTCAAGCCCCACCTGGCAGGGGGTGCAGCCTGAGGTTCTGCGGCCTGGTGCTGGGGCTGGGGGAGCAGTCTGAGGTCCCCTAGCCCAGCACCAGGACGGGAAGTGCACCTTGAGGTCCCTCATCAGGTCCTGAAGGGTGGGGGTGTGGCCTCAGGTCCCGTGGCCTGGTGCTGGGGCAGGGGTCATGGCCTGAGGTCCCTGTCAAGCCCAGCCAGACAGAGGGGTACATCTCAGGTCCCCTGGCACGGTGCTGGGGTGAGGTCCCCCAACCTGCTGCCAGGGTGGAGGGTGCAGCCTGAAGCCACCCTGTCAAGCATTACCTGGTCGGGGGCACGGCCTTAGGTCCTCCGGCCTGGCACTGGGGTGGGGGGAGCAGCATCAGGATGGGAAACACACTTGAGACCCCCTGTCAATCACTGCTACCAGGGCTGTGTGACCTGAGGTCCCCTGTCAAGCCCCACAGGGGCAGGGGAGAGTGTAGCCTCAGGCCCCTGCTGATTGCTCGTTAAGGCTCCTTATGGGAACTTGGCCTCAGTGGGCATGCAGCCATCTTTGTGATGGAGTGATGGTCAATTAGCATATTCCCTCTTTATTAGATAGGATATTCATGTATTCAAACTAATGTTTATTCATGTAATGAAATATTATGCAGATTTTAATGCATAGCGGATCAAGGAAAATCTAAAAGAAAGAGATACAAACAAATATGCATAGTAGTTCTAGTCATTCCCCGCCACTACCCCCCCAATATTACTTTCTTTAGACTTGATATAAAATTATTTTTAAACTTCAGGGTGAATATGAATCACCAGGGAAACTTAAAAAAAAGAAGAAGAATATTTTTCATCCTTTTTCTTCTCCTCAACCTTTACCTCAGATTCAGATTTAAAAGGTCTGGTTAGGCAAGGTTTAAAAATTGCATTTTTAACAAGCCCTGGGAAATTATACTGTGTATGTAGTTGGACCTGTGCTTTTTGAAACCTGTTTGTGGAGAAAGTGTCAATTAAGTGGGACCTACGTCATTCTAGGCCCTAGGTACTGGAGCGAGGCAGCTTTGCCTTTCACAATGATTCAGTTCTTTGGAGCCTGGCTTTTAAGAAGGAACACACGCCGAGACCGGTTTGGCTCAGTGGATAGAGCGTCAGTCAGCCTGCGGACTGAAAGGTCCCAGGTTTGATTCCGGTCGGGGACATGTACTTTGCTTGCGGGCACATCTCCAGTGTGGGGTGTGCAGGAGGCGGCTGATCGATGTCTCTCTCTCATCGATGTTTCTGACTTTCTATCCCTCTCCCTTCCTCTCTGTGAAAAATCAATAAAATATATTAAAAAAAAAAGAAGGAACACACACACACACACACACACTCATTCCCCACAGTGCTTGGTCCTCTGAGGGTCATAGTCAATCACCACAATCCAAAGCGGAATCTAAACTCACCCACAGCATTGCCCTGGCCAGCAGGGACTGGAGACATCTCAGGACCATGGACAGCTCCTGGACCCTACCAGCTGCGCCTCCAAGGCATGATTCCCTGTGGTCTGCTGCCACCTACCTAGGGACTGGGGAGCAGTACACCTGTCGGGAAGAGGTGCCAGCGCCGGGCCTGGGGGGACAGGGCAGTGGCCTCTCCATCCCAGAATCTGCCTATGTTTAGGCCACACACACACCATCAAATAGTCCAGGAAATGTGACGATGAGAGGACAGCACCCCAAGTGGGGGACATGATTAAGAATATGGTGGCAAAACAATCCCACTGGCATGTATTACGTTTTTACTGTCTGCCTGCCACTGTGGAGGAAGCAACCAGATTCAGTGCCTTTCCCCACTTCATTAAAATTTTTTCCTTTGTAATAATTTTAGACTTACAAAATAGTTACTAAAACAGCACAGTGTTTATATTTATAATACAGTGGTACCTCGAGATACGAGTTTAATGCGTTCCGTAACCTTGCTCATATATCAAGTTGCTCGTATCTCAAAGCAAATTTCCCCATTGTAATCAATTGAAATGCCGTTAATCCATTCCAGCCCCCAAAATGCCACCCCAGTTGTTCTTGTTACGCGTTTTTGAATAAGAAAAATGTATTTATAAATGACAGATATTGTATAAAAACATAATAAAAGAGAATGTAAAGGAATAAACTGGCTTTATAAAGTGTACTGTGCTAACAACTTAACCGGTAGTTCAATGATCACAATCGGGAAATTAACATGATAGAGGGTGAAGTCTAATTTTCTTTTCCTGTCCCAGAGTCTGGTCCAGAATCCCACATTCCGCGTGCAGCGATTAGCCTTATGTCCTCAGGGTCTTTGACGCCGTGAGAGTTCCTCATTCTTTCCTGGTTTTCCATGACTTTGATATTTCTGAATGGTACCCATCAGTCATTTAGTAGAATGTCTCTCAATTTGGGTTTGTCGGATGTTTTCTCATGATCAGTGTGAGGTCAGTGACATGGCTTAAGTTCTCTCAGTAGAAAGTACAGGCATATCTCACTTACATCTCTATATATCTATCTGTCTGCATGTCAGAACCATAAATTCATACTGAGACCTCCAATTCCCATCCAGTGCCACGAAGTTCATTCTTGCCTTTCTCCTTTCCTTCTTTGTAACTTCTTTCTCTGACAAGACACTTAGCTTTCATGATCTATAATATATTTGCATGTTTGTGCAACAAGTATTCACATACAGTAGCAGACTATAATGCACGTCCAATGAGAATACAGTATTTGTGCAGTTTTCTTTTTTCTTTTCTTTTTTTGGCTTTAACCTTATAGTATCCAATTTTTCTTAAAGGCAACCTGTTTTTACCAAATGCAGAGTATCTCCAATGTCAATTTATGATGTCTGCATGCTTGTGAGTGCGTGCTTTATTCTGTACCTTCCATGAGCCCCATTTCCCAAATATAAACTGAAATTAAGCCAGTAGAAACAGCTGCTAATATACCAGACAACTGTGATAGGTGAGAGAGCAATATGAGTCTCACAGAAGGCATTCTGTCTCCGCTGTCATCTCCTCCCGCTCTAACCCCTCGGTGTGTCCCAGAGCTGATCCACAAAGCACGGGATGAGTCACTTGTCAGCTTTTTACATAAGCAACAACTAAGCCCTCTCTCAGTTCCCACGCCTGTGCTTCCACAGACCTGTACTTGCCTCTGTGTGGCATTTATTGGCCTCTATTGTACACTCTCTCGTTTCTATTCTGTCCCATTCTCCCCTGCCCCGTGCTCCCGTCTTTGAGAACATGGATTTTTGTCTTACTTTTACCTCTATCTTCATTGCCTCTCTTAGTGCCCAGGAAGGAGTTGGCACTCCACCATTGCTTCCTGAGTGGCTGAGTAGATGTGAGTCAGACTGGGCAGCTTTACCTAAACTGTGTCCATAAATCCCTGCAGCAGATCACCCAATGCACTTGATAAGAATGTTAACCCTGCCGAGACTGGTTTGGCTCAGTGGATAGAGCGTCAGCTTGCAGACTGAAGGGTCCCGGGTTCAATTCCAATTGGGGGCATGTACCTTGCTTGCGGGCACATCTCCACCGTGGGGCGTGCAGGAGGCAGCTGATGGATGTCTCTCTCTCTCATTGATGTTTCTGACTTTCTATCTCTCTCCCTTCCTCTCTGTAAAAAATCAATAAAATATATTTTTTAAAAAAGAATGTTAACCCTGTGCCCTACCTGGATGTCTTAAGGTTCAGTAGGTTGGGGTGAGGCCCAAGAACGTGCATTTTTGTGAGATACTCAGGAATTCTTATGTCCTTTCAAGTTTGCTACCCATGGGCATGCTGGCTCATGCAGGACTACCAAGAAGGGCTGGGCCACATGGAGGGAGCAGGAGAGGCATCTGGAAAGAGGAGTTACCTGACATTTTGACGAAGCCCAAGAAAAGCCAGGGTACCCGGACAACGAAAGGGTTGACGACAACTACTTCATGTCCCCTTTCAGTGGTCTGGGAGGGTGAACAGCCTTTCAAAATTTTTCTCAGAAGTCCCAATCCTTCCCTATGAATATGGCTGCTGCTTATATGAAAATGCAAAAGGTGAGTGTTCTGAGGCCACTTAGACTCATTATAATTGCTACTGTAGCCATACTTTTATCATCATTATTATTATTCTTCACCAAACACTTGGGATATTTCCTATAGTTAAGCATTCTATAGTTAAGCATTCTGTGCACACTGTCTCGGTACACTGATTAACCTTAGACCGAGTTACTTTTATGATTTCTATATTTCATGAGGACATGCAGATTCAGAAAGAGTCAGCAACTTTCCAAAATTGGTACAATGACCATTCTCCTTATATGTAAACTGAGAATAATATTACCTTTCTCGGAGGGCTGTGATGAATTTTAAATTATGAGTTACTGGGAAATTTTCTGGATGAAATGCAAAAAAATACAACAGACGGTGCCAACTCTGGGAGCTGGAATGAGATGGGGATTGCTCAGTCCTTGTGTATTATTTACTACTAATACTTCGTATACACCCTTTGTAGATTATTTAGCACTTTCTGAAATTTGTGTGAGCTTTCATTCTAATAAATAAAGTAAAACATTAAACTCGAAGAGAGTGAGGCAAAGTAGAAACTGGAACTAGCAAAGAACTGCCACCAGCTGGAGGGACAAAGAGGAGAGATGGCATCCCAGGGCCCAAATGTTAAAGTCATCAGCCGAAGCTGGAACCAACACATGCCTGTCATGGGAAGCTGGAGCCACTAAGGAGACTGGGCCCCAACCAGAGACAAGGTAAAGAATGAAGAGAGAACTTAATACTAAAAATTTGAGAGAGAATTCATACTAAAATATATGTATTTTTACCCCAACCATCAATAGGAAAAGGAAACTTGCCCACCCCATTGACGCTGGGACATTAGCAGACATGACATAAGCAGAGGCATAAAGTGTGTCTACATAGTAGATTTACTCACTTGCCCTTCTGGAGTTGTAATGGGAAGAATATGCCTTGGGAGCCAACTAGTCTTCTAAGAATAAGAGATATGTGGAGCTGAGATCTCCCAGGTAAACTGAAATAGGGAGCATAGTTCCCCCAGCTACTACTGCTCAAAGCAGAGATACCCCCACAGGTGCACTGGCATGGGAGCCAGAAAGGAATACTCACTGTGGTATGCCAGCCTTTGGCTATTACATGGCAATAGTTGATGGATACCTGAGCTCCCCTGCCTCCAGCCCTTCAGTGATCCAGCCATGCCTCCCATTGGACAACCAGCCAGAAGCCGGATAAGCAGGACCCTGGGAAATACCACCTCCCTGTGGTACAAAGACGAGCAAGGGGAGAGCAAAGAATGGGTCAGGGCATGGGGTAGGGGAGTGGAAAAAGGCACAGATCCGTCAAAGCTTATTGCAGCATTGGATGTCTGGTATAAAATAGGTTGTTCAATGAAAAACAAATTATTTTGGCCAAAACCGGTTTGGCTCAGTGGATAGAGCATTGGCCTTCGGACTGAAAGGTCCCAGGTTTGATTCCGGTCAAGGGCATGTGACCTGGTTTCGGACACATCCCCAGTAGGGGGCGTGCAGGAGGCGGCTGATCCATGTCTCTTCTCTCATCAGTGTTTCTAACTCTCTATCCTTCTCCCTTCCTCTCTGTAAAAAATCAATAAAATATATTTTTTAAAAAAGAAAAAAAACCAAATTATTTTGGAAAAGTCCCTGACAGGACAGTGTCCCTGAATTCAAGTTGAAAATAACATTCCTGAGTATATCTACTGAGAAGCCATGCATTATAATGTGACCATGAGGAGGAGGTGATGAAATAGCATTTATTGAGTATTTAATAAGCTACAGGCACAGTTTTAAATTCTTTACTTTGATAATTTGAGCTTCAGAACAATCCTATGACGTTGGTACTAATATATCTATTTTACCAGTTAAAAAAAAAATGGAGGCCAAGAGAGGTGACTCAAGATTACATCACTAGTCAGCATCACAGGGAGCATTTGAACCCAAACTTTCTGGTTGCAGAGTCCACAGCTTTGACTACAGTGGTGGAAAATCCCATGTGTTAGATAGCCGTGTTTAAGAGGTATGAGTAGGGTCATGTATGTCTGTTTCTGTGTGTCTATGTGCCTCGTGGAGATGAGGGAAGGGGCGGGCTCCTAAAGCTTAATCATAGGTGCTGGGAATTTACAAGCCTTTCTCATCCTGGCGAAGATGGATGGGGAGGGAAGAGGTTGGTATTGCATCTTGGCGCCAGGTTGATGAAGCTGAAGCCATCAATCCTCCTTCCAGGAGCCCAGGCTCTTCCTGGTGACAGCAGAGGGAGGGACACTGTCTCCTGGGCTGTGGACAAGACTGACAGGTACCTTCGCTGTTAGCCCTGACAGTGGGGGACAGAATAAAGCATGTGTGACAAGAGCAGTTCTGTGTTCTCTTCTCAGGGGGCAGAGAGGGGGAGACAACTCAGGGGCTGGTGCCAGAAGCTCCAAGGGCTTATGGGTTTTGGAGAATTAGAGAAACCCCAGTAGTTTCAATCTGGGGTCTTTCTTTTATCAGCTATGTGGTCTCAGGGAAATCATTGACTGTCTCTCAACCAAGCCACTGATATGAGTGATCCCCCATCTGAAAACTGGATGATGATAATATCTCCCTTGGAAGGTGTCAGAAAAATTCAGAAAGTTTATGAAGATACTAGCTCAGTGCTTAGCATCTGGTAGTGTTCAATACCTCTTAAAGATATGCCCTTTCTTTCCTTAAAATTGTGATGACACTAATAATAGCAGCAAGTGGATTACCTATAACCAGACCCCAAGCATCATCACTGCACAGTCTACAAGAAACTTAGTTGAAAGGAAAGGCCTCCTACAGATGTTGTAGGTAGTATAGCCAATGAGCTATGCACATGGACTTTGGCATAAGTCACCTGGATTCTAAGTTTAATACAACCACTCTAAATGCTAAATGGTTTGCAACAAGCTAGTTAATGTGTCCAAGCATTAGTTTCCTCATCTGTGAAATGGGTGATAATAACCCTGGAGAGTTATAAGAGCTTGCTGAGCTAAGGCACATCATCCCTGGACACAGTGAACTCTTCATGCATACGACTTATCATTATTAATGGTGTGTTATGTAAGATGTATTGATCAAGAGTGCAATCTCCCGAACCAAACTTAATTAGCTGAAAACCTGGCTCTGCCAGTTACCATTGTATAGTAATCAACCTTAGGCGGTAGCTCAGTCAGCTTGCCCACCTGTGACACTGCGATAACAATGAAATCTTCCTCAGGGAGGCTGCTGTGAAGATGAATGAGTAGGTACATGGGAAATACTCAGGGGAATGTAAATAAGATTAAATGAGGATTCAATAGCCATTACATGTCTTAATCTCTAAAAAATGTATCTACTAAGGGGGCAAGGAGCATTTTATCAGGTCATGAGATCACTGCACATAAACATAAGACTCATTCCTTTAGGGACATGAAACAGAGATGATAATCAAACACCAGTAAACACCTAGGAGAAGGATTAAAAATAGGCAGGGATTATTGATTGGGCAGGAAATGAGGTCAGACAGTAGTTTCTAAGGAAGGAGAAAAGCAGACAAACGATTTTGTGTATAACAGTTCCTTGAAAATTTATATACATAATAAATATATAACTTATACACCATATACTAGAATATATAAAATGTATGTGCATAATCTATAATTATGATATATAATTTTTACACATTGTATTTATTATAGGTTTGTATAGATATTGAATATCCTATCTAATAAAAGAGCAATATGCAAATTGACCATCATTCCAACACACAAGATAGCTGCCCCCATGTGGTCAAAAATGACTGCCCTCATATGGACACAAGATAGCCACCACAAGATGGTCAGAAGGGAAGGGCAGTTGAGAGGGACCAGGACTGCAAAGGAGGGCAGTTGCAGGTGATCAGGCCAGCAGGGGATGACAGGAGGGACCAGGCCTGCAACGGATGGCAGTTGGGGATGATAAAGCCTGCAGGGGAGGGCAGTTAGGGGTGACCAGGACTGCAGGGAAGGGCAGTTGGGGGGGGACCCAGACCTATGGAGGAGAACAGTTGGGGGTGGGGGTGACCAGGCCTGCAGGGAAGGGCAGTTAGGGGGAAACAGGCTGGCAGGGGAGCAGTTAGGCATCAATCAGGATGACAGGGGAGTGGTTAGGGGGTGATCAGGCTGGCAGGCAGAAGCAGTTAGGGGCAATCAGGAGGAAGGCAGGCGAGCAGTTGGGAACCAGCAGTCCTGGATTGGGAGAGGATGTCTGATCCTACTGGGATCAGGCCTAAATGGGCAGTCAGACATCCCTTGAAGGCTCCCAGATTGGAGAGGATGCAGGCTGGGCTGAAGGACACACCCCCCATGCACAAATTTCGTGCACCAGGGCTCTAGTGTAAATATAAAAATGTGGCAAGAAGATAAAAGATTCTCTACTTGTAATATCTGGGAAAGTTAACCTAGAGTATAGTTATGGAAGTAGTGAGATACTTAGATATTCAATGAATGAATGAATGAAAATTGCAGGTATTATTCAAAATTGTTAACTGATAATATGCAATCTAAAGAACATAGAGACCATTGGACTACAGAATTCTTTCCCAATTCTCATTCAGGAATCAAAACTGTTCCCACCCAAATCTCATCTCCTTTTCCTTTCTCTAGTCCTGCACCCATTTCCACCTACTTGCGAGGGCTCCTCATTCCACAAACAAAAGCTACTTTGCTCCTTACTTCTGTCTTTGAGAGATGTTCTTCCTGTTGTCTCTACTAATCACCAACTCATCCTTCAAACTCAATTTAAATGCCACATCACCTATGAATCCTTTCCTAACTCTCCCCACTGCCTCTTTCCTTACTTCAGAGTATCTTGTACAAATGTTCATGATAGCTCTGATCACAATGTTGTATAACCCATTTTTGAGTCTGTCTCCCCCCTCTCTCCCTTAAGACAGTGCTAAGCACAAAGTGGATGCTTAATTTTTATTTGTAAAAATAAATGAACAAAATAATGGATGGATAGAAGGATGAATGAATGAGTGAATATTTTCAGTTTCTGATCTCTCTCCTCTTTCTTCCCCTTCCCCTCCCTTCTCTTCCTACAGAGACTTCACTCTCCTTTGATTGTTCCCATCCTTGGAGGACTGCCTGGTTCACTCTCTTACCCTTCTTAACTTTTCATCCTTTACTATCTTGTTTACTCTTTTCTTGCTTTCTTATATCCTTCTCACTACTCCCAAGCTCTTCCCTACTATACTCTACTAGAGGTCTGGTACACGGATTTGTGCACCTGAGGGGTCACTTGGCCTGACCTGTGGGGAATGGGCTGAAACCAACTCTCCAACATCCCCTGAGGGGTCGCAGCTTTCAAGAAGGCGGTTTTCAGTGACACTCTGGAATTGGATTCCCTCATCTCTGGTTCCAGCGCATCACCAAGAACCACAGCTGCCAACTGAATGTAGCTTTGCAGCTCCTGCATTGAGCGTCTGCCCCCTGGGGGTCAGTGTGCATTGTAGATACTGGTTGGTTGGCCAGTCAGCCAGTTGGCCGGTTGCTTAGTCTTTTATATATATATATATAGAGAGAGAGAGATACCTAATCTTCTGACCTACGTGTTGTTTCTCAAATGCCTTTTTGCATCTGAGTCTCTGATCACTATGATCTCAAAAGTTTTTTATGATATATATTTCTCTTTTTCCTACTCAACCTTCAGAACTCATGTCTAGCATCCCCTCCACTCCTCCAGCAAATCTGTACAATCAACCCAGACTCTTTAAGAGAGTCTTTCAGGATTCAAGCCGAGCTAAAGCAGGATTCCTAGCTAGGATGCCCTCCCGCTGCAACCCACTCCTGCACGCCCTTGCTGGATATTCATTTCCACTTGGTGCCCTTGCAATGCTCCCGGAAAGCTTCCCACGGTTCTGGCTCAGCTTCCAAGCCACATGCTGTGACACAGGGGGTCACTGTCACACTCATAATTAACTAACTAGTTAATCTCAGCCTTACTGATGGCTGCTGGAGCCATCGGTGCTGATAGAGCAGCACCATCCCTGCTCAGGGAGCCCTGCTTCCTCCACACTCAACCAGGTCGAACAAGGAGGTGGCACCACCAAAACTCCCTCAGAGCCTGCAAAATTCTTAGTTCAATCACGAGGGATGGAGTATCAAGATGGATTTGAATTTTCCAGCCTTCAGGGACTCTTGGGAAGTACATGCTGGGGTGCCAGCCCCATTTCTTTCCCCACCTCATACAGAGGTACCTTCAGGAACCTGCAACAGGCAAGGGACCATCTACCAGGCAAATTTGCTGACAATTAGTAAAGCTGACATTTTACTGGCAAAACATTTCCAACTTTTCTATTCATTTCCTTTAAGGATTAAGGTAACATAAGCACACAGTTTAAAAGCATATGTAAAATTAAAATTTCCCATTAAGAAAATATTACATGCTGATCCGAGATTTAGGAAATACCAAGGACTGAAAAGAACTTGCCGCCCACCGCCCACCGCCCCGCTAAAGGCCACCTCTACAACAATTTTGACACATTTCCCTCCAGTCTTTTGCTATGCAGCCATTTTCATTCTCAATGTTTGCATAGTTTCTATCATTCGGTATGTGCAATTGTGAATCTTGATTTTTTTAAAAATGATTATTTCCTAAGTTATTCCTTGCCTGTGATGGGTATTGACATACATCTTGAATATAGCATCATAAGCTCATCTTGAACATTTACTATGGCCCCTAGTACATATTACCGTGCTATTTATTGTTTTCAAACTTGAATCCACACACCAATCCTGTAAGGTGCCAGGACACCCACTGCTTCCTAGCCTTCCTCTGTCACTACTGCTTGCTCTCACGCCTCTCATCACCTTTGATTTGTCAACTACCTTCCCGGTTCCTCACCAACCATTCCTCTGGACACAGCACATGCTCTGCCACTTCCAGTCTACGCAGCCCAGTGAAGGGTAGATTCCTTCTGAACTCTGTGGCACTATTCAGAGAGGGATTGCCAATTGATGTTTATTTGACCTTGAACCTCCTATTCCTGTCACAGTATCTGGCATATAAAAGGCAAAAGACTTCTGTACCAGAGTTTTGTCAGCTTATGTTTCCTAAAATACATCACGTGGAAGGGAATTCCTATCTCAGCACAACATTTTGAGGATAAAATATAATTTAAGAAGGCAAAGGTGCCCTGTAGGTTGAATTGTGCAATGTTCATGGGAGGAAATAGTATTGTCCTCATTACCATGTATCATGGTTAACTTTACGTGTCAACTTGACTAGGTCATGGATGTCTGGACATTCGGTCTAACGTTGCTGTGGGTGTATCTGTGAGGGTGTTTGTGGGTGAGATTAACATCTGAATCAGTAGACTGAATCAAGCAGATGGCCCTGCCCAGAGTGAGTGGGCCCCCCTCCATCAGCTGAAGGCCTTACTAAATCCAAAAGGCTGATCCTCCCTCCCACAAGTGGGAGAAAGCTCCTGTCTGGCTGCCATGGGGCTGGGACACTGGTACTGTTCTTGCCTTTAGACTTGAACGAACAAAACAACTCTTCTGGGGTCTTGAGCTTGTAGCCTTCAGACTAGAACTCCACCAGCAGCTCTCCCGAGTCCCCAGTTGTCAGCCTCAGATCTTGGGACATATCAGCCTCCACAGTCATATGAGCCAATTCCTATGGCATCTATTTCTTTGGAGAACCCTGACTGACACAACGTGGCTGTTCCTAAGACTCACACTCAGGAATTCTTTTCTCCTGGGATGCTCCAACTGAGACGGGCTGTAGGAAACAGACTAAGAAACTATTCTGGGGAACCTGGGCAGGTGTGAGGTAAGGGCAATAGAATGAATGGGCATATGAGGCTAGGTAGGGAGAACAGTAAGGCCAGAGGTAAATCCAAATTTCTAGCAAGAAACCTCTGAAGTGCCCCCAAAACCAGGGCAGTCACAACTCCTAGGAGACCAGCTAAGGGAATGAGGCAGGGCCAACCATGCAAAGATTAACCACAGCCATCATCTGAGGGTTTGAGTTTGCTGCTTTGTATTGTGAATAATCAGGACGCACTCAGATTATTTCAGAAAACATCACAGAATGAGGAGTGAACAATGAAACAGCTGGTGCATGGCACAGGGCTTGAGCACCCCAAGCATTCCAGGAAAATCAGGAAAAGGTCCAGAGACGCAGGGTGAGTTTGGGCAAGTGGTTCACCCCAAAAGTGATGAGAAAAGTCGGCCTATTTTTAAGTGGTAGGTCCTGCTTGGATTGACAGCAGAAGGAATGTAATGTCTTAAAGAAGTCAGTGGATTATTTTGTTCACGAGATTCCACATGCAAGTGAAATCATATGGTACTTGTTTTTCTCTGACTGGCTTATTTTTTCACTTAGCATCATAATCTCCAAGTCCACTCAGGCTGTTGCAAAATATAAGATTGCTTCTTTTTTTTTTTTTTTACAGCTGCATAATATTCTATGGTGTAAATGTACAGCTTTTTTATCCACTCATCTACTAATGGTTCTTGGGCTGTTTCCATATTTCTTGGCTATTGTAAATAATGCTGCAATAAACACAGGAGTGCATATATATTTTTTGAGTTTATGGTTTTGTGAACCAATGTCACTCTAATCCTATTTAATAATAATCCTATCTAATAAAGAGGGAATACGCTAATTGACCCTTATACCATCACAAAGATGGCAGCAGCCACAGCCAATAAGGAGGAAATATGCTAATTCTGTCCTCCCTCAAAGATGGTAGTGCCCACAGACAATAAGGAGGAAATATGCTAATTGACTGCCACACCCTCAAAGATGGCAGTGCCCACAGTCACAAGATGGCTGCACACAGTCCCTTCAGCCCCTCCAGGGTGGCAGGTGTGTGGACTCTGCATGTCTACCTCCAGAGTCCCCCAATCTTCTCAGCCTCCCAGCCAGCCAGGGCCAGCCCAAGGCACAGGTAAGCCTTGGATGGGTGGCTGCCCAGCCACCCAGGGCTCCCTGAGGCTCAGGTGACCAGAGCTGGCTGAGGCTTGTGCTGCTGGCAGTGGCAGCAGCAGAGGTGTGATGGGGTGCTGCCTTCCCCTGATTGCTGGATCACCTCCTACCCCTGAGGGCTCCTGGACTGTGAGAGGGAGTAGGCCAGGCTGAGGGACACCCCTCCCCTTCCAGTGCATGAATTTTCATGCACTGGGCCTCTAGTAAATTCAATTAAAAAAAAAGGATATTACTTGTTCAAAGGATAATGGTTATGGTTTTATCTTAAAGATAGATCCTAAATAATGTGATATCTAGGAGTTAAAATAATGGAACCACGGGAGTGAATGCAAATACAGATGACAGAAGGGTAGTCAAGAGTTCATGGCTGTTGTAGCTAAGGGTTGAGTACACTTTCCTCTTCTTGCTACATTGGTATTTTGAAATTATCCACAATAAAATCTTTATCAAAAGAGAGATTCTAAAAAAGAAGTCAGGCAAACTAAAGACTCTAAAGAATCTCAGAGGGAAAGGAGAGGGAAGAGATCAACTAAAGAACTTATATGTATATATATGCATGGACACAGGCACTAGTGTGGTGAAGACCTAGAGTGGGGCAATGAGGGGAAAAAAGGGAGACATCTGTAATACTCTCAATAAAGATAAAGAAAAAAAAAGAGAAGTCTTTGCATTTCTTTCTTAATATTTAAAAATATTTGAAACTAAGCATCCACTTGCAAAGCATTTCTCTCTAGAAACCTGTGCAGGAGAAGCCCTGGACTTAAAGCTGAAAACCAGCACTTCTGACACAGCTTCAGGCCGCAGCCCGCCTTAAAATACAAGCCTCTGAAGTTCATCCCACAGCTCTCCCACCCTGTCCTCAAACTTCAACCAAAGCCCTTGTCCTTTTCAACGAACTCGCCTTGGTCTGTGGAAGAGAGGAAAGAAACGCTCTCCTCTGCAGCCCATTGTCTGGGGTGATGGGTTTGCAGATTTGACACTGGGCTCTCCCAGACTCGTGAACCACCCATCCCTGGGCTCGTCAAGGTCCCTGGGAAACCTGTCCACGGACAGCAGAGATGCAGGGGAATGTGAGTGGACTACCCCATCTGAAGGGAGGCTCTGATCGGGCTCCGATCTGGCTCCTGAGTGTCCTGGAGGGACCAGATATAAACAGACTCAGCCTTGCCTCCAAAGGATATGCAGGGCCTCAACAAAGGAGCAGTCCAATCTCGAATCAATCACACAAGGCACCCACATGATAAAGGACAGACTACGGGATCAATGCTGGGTCTGGGCCAAGTCGGCTGGTGGAGCCAGGGGAGAGCTACTCAGTTTCAAGGTCACCTGCTCCAATCAAGAAAGGTTACATGTAACCCATTAGGCTCAGTAGCCTGGGTTGATCTTACGAACATATATACTCTTACAGAAGTATTTATGCATGAGTCGAAAGAAGATAACTTCTAAAAGAATTGCTTTTTCAATATAATTTATACTGCTATAAGCTGTGACACCATTATAGATTTACATAACCTCTTGGTTAAATAGTAATTAAAGTGCGTTGGGTGCGAGAGAAGGCCATTTTAAAAGCCTACAGAAGAAAAGAATTTGTTGACTCACTGACTCACATCATTAAAAAGTCTACAAAAATACAGAAGTTAGGCAAGGCCAGATGCTGGCATTCAGTCTAAATCTCTCTCCAGTTCTCAGATATGTAGGGTCAGACCGTGTGAAGGACAGAGTTGACAGGGAGTCCCAGAACGACGGTTCACTTCCAATGAAAATAAGTCTTTCCAAAAATTCCAGCGGAAGTCCCCATGGAGGAGCTAATCAGTCCAGCTTGGACCATATTTCTTCCTCCCTCTCCCCTCCCCACCTCACCCCCCGCCAATATATTTTTCTTGATTTCAGAGAGGAAGAGAGAGATAGAAACGTCAATGATGAGAGAGAATCATGGATCAGCTGCCTCCTGAATACCCCCTACTAGAGATGGAGCCTACAACCCAAGCATGTGCCCTGACTGGGAATGAAACCATGACCTCCTGGTTCATAAGTTGATACTTAACCTCTAAGCCACACTGGCCAACCTGGACTATATTTCTATATCCCTAAGTAAATCACTCTGGCAAGGAGAATAGGGTATTCTTATAAAGCGAGAGCAAAGAAAGGAGGTGCAGTGGGAAAATGGGTGCTTTATAGATCAAAGGACCAGAGGTCTGCACTTACTTCCTTTTCTTATGTTGTCAGAACCCAATGAGATAACCACTATGACATTGTGTTGGAAAGTAAAAATTCTTACAAAAATTCAAAGATGTCTGGTACTGAACTTGTGGGTAGTAAGTGCTAATATTTTATTTGCTGGTGCCCACAAATAGCAGAGATGAATGTGAGATCTTTTCTGAATTTTCTTCCCACATTGAGTGGCAGAAAGATACAGTTTCTGGGATAAGGATACCCGAGTTCAAATCTGAGCTCTTCTGTGTTACCAAATATATGATTAGGACACAGACTATTAGCTCATGGCACTATGGGGAGAGGAAAGGACACACAACATATGGGAGTACTCTGTAACCAGAGAACTATACACCAACATACGAAGAAACAGTGAGAGTTGTGAATCCAGGGTACAGTATAAGGAGGAATGGTCAAATGCAAACAGCTAGGAGCGGAAATTCTCCCCAGGTGGGAAGCAACATAGCTTTAAGGCCTGAGGTGGGAAGGTCGGAGACAGAACTCTCTAGGATGACTCTTGGTCACAGAAGCAGGGCAGCCTGGGACAGTCACTGACACCAGGTGTGTTAGTGGATGCTTTCAGTGGAGAGAGATCAGGCTAAAGGCTTCTCAGTCACGCCAGCTTCTCTCCCCCATCCTTCAGCACACTGGTCTCAGCCTTCACTTTGCTTCCCTTGGGAAGAGTGCAAGAATGAGAAGACTCCTACAAAACAAAGGCTACCTGGAAAACAGAACTTACTGTTAGCATCTCATTATCCAATGGTTGAGGCACCCTGGGTAGCCCTGGTCTAGCAGACCTGCCTTTAGGGTATCAGGGACTGACAGAGAGAGAGAGGTCAGAGAGGGGGAATTGGAATGATTTGATGCCTTCTACACCAGACTCTTGAATTTAATCTCATCTGATGGGCCTTGTCGGATCGAGAGAAAGAACATCCCTGCTGTTGGCCACATCCCACTTAACTCACTGATTCCATTAAAATACAGTGGTACCTCGAGATATGAGTTTAATTCGTTCCGTAACCTTGAGGCGTGGGAAACTATGAGACGCTCGAGTCTCGGTAAACTGGTGGGTCGTGTGCAGCTGGCTGATCTGCGCGATGACTCCTATCTCAACTGTTGCTCATATTTCAAAGCAAAAATCGCTTGCTTGACAACTCGTATCTCAAAAATCTCGTATGTTAGGGCACTCGTATCTCGAGGTACCACTGTACTTTATTCTTATTCTCTAAACATCAATAGTGTTGCTCAGTGCTATGCTACAAAAAGCCACAGAGCCCCTACTCTGTGCCAGGTCCTGTGCTAGGACCAGGGGAGTGAAGAGGAGAAACACGAGGTTCCTCACCTCCCTAAGGAGCCAAGCAGGTGAGTGTAATACAGCGAGAGGAAGCACAGTGGGGGAAGCTCAGGGGAAGTGGAGGAACGTGGGTGTGGTGGCAAACCCACCCGAAGGAGGCATCTCAAGGACACTCCCTATTGGAGGCGATGCCCAGCAGAGCTGGCATTCCCCAGGCAAAGCCCTTCGAGAAGGCCAAGGCGTGGCAAAGACAGAGGCGAAGCAGCAGAATATGTGCAGAGATTATGAAAAGATTTGTTTTGCCGGAGGGCAAAGTGTGAAGTAGAAATGCGACCGTTGAGAAGACAATATCTTGGAGGCGTGCTGTGTGCGCTAAGGGGCATGGACCTTATCCCGCGGTTGTTAGGGAGCCGCTGAAGGATTTAAGCGGGGTGTCAGGATCTTATTTTTATTTCAGAAATATCGTTTACGGGGCCTGCATGGAGGATCTATTGGAGGTGAACCTGGGTATAGGAGCTAGAAAGCTAGAGCCATAATTCAGGTGAAAGATAATGAGGTTTTGAATCGAGACAGAGCCGGGGTAGGAAAGGGAGAAGAGAATTAATTAAAAGGTACATGTAAGGTGAAAATGGCCAGATGGGCAGCTGATTGAATGCAGGACGGAGGGAGATGACAGAATCAAAACCAACTCCTAGGCTTCAGATGCCAAGGACTGGTGGTTCCATTCCACGAGTTAGTGGGCATGGGAGGGGCAGGTTTAATGGGGACCAGGGTAAGTTTGACGTGGGACAAGTTTGAAATAGTGGTGTTCATGGAACATCAAAATGGAGAGATCTGTGAAGTGGTTGAGGAAGATATAAAGATGAGTGTCATCAGACAAGAGGCGGTAGTTAAAAACCACAAAGCGTGTGTGGTTGACCAAGGATAATTTAAAAACTGATGAAGGATTTAGCTGTGTATGCCAAGAATCAGAGGGGAAGGAGGAGAAGGTAGAGCAGATAAAAGATTCCAGGGAAAGAATGGTCAGGAAAGGAAAGAAGACAGGAGATTCAAGATGAAAGAAGGGAGCCCTCAGGTGAGGGAAGGACTCAGCAGATCCTCTGGGTGTGGTAGTAAGGAAGTCACAGATGAGAAGAGTGGTTGCAATCCAGCATGATCCATTTGCAGGGGTGGGAAGGGGATGAGGGAGGAGCCAATTAACAGCATCTTAATCTTCCTAGTCTGTGGAGCAGAATCAAACTGAGAAATTAAGACACAAAAGAGCCGGTGAAAAGCAAAATGTAGCTTAGAAGTGTGTCAAACGGGCTTGCTATTTCCCCCTCTCCCTGGAGTGGACCTCCTGCCCTCCCCAGCGTAGTTTTCTTGGTTGCAGAGCTGAATATGCTGAGGAAGCGGACTGCAAGGATGGACAGATAAGCCTGAAAGGAGGGGAAGAAAGGGCTGAGCAAGCAGCTTCATCTTTCCCTAATATCATCAGGCAGATGAGTTTACCCATCCATGGAGCCAGGGAGAGAACGGTGAAGCTGCTTTTCAGTAAAACTCCATCCTGAGAAGGAAAGATAAAATGAGAGGAGCAACGAAGAGGCTGCTCATGCAGGCAACTCTCTCTGGGGACCTGCTGGGAAGGGCAGGGGAGAGCCTGGAGAGAGATTTGAATGACTGAGTCACATGGATGTCTTCCATACCAGCCCCTTTGATGTTGTCTTCCTGGTGGGTCCTGCCTCAAGGCTGACTCCTCGATTTCATTAGGCAACAACCCCTGATACCAGAGGGAGGTCGCAATGTCCCAACCAAGTTGAGTTGACAAAGGTGGTCCTTCTGCCTCAAACACTGTGTTCTATGGTGGCAAGAGAAGCACTGAACTGGGAGTCAGATTATCCCAACCCCAACACCAGCTCTTTCACTAACTTCCTGTATTGCCTCGAGTCCATCTTCCACTGCTGAGCCTCCGATCTCCCATCTCTGAAATGGAAATGACTGGCCATCTCTCACTGAGTGGTTTCTCAGATCAAGTCCAATGAGATCAGATCAGATTAGGTTAATGTCAATAGGAGAATGGAAATGAGAGCTCAGCACATCGCTCAGGTGCTCAAGAAATGCTTATTGATCCCAAATCCATTTACTGGCAACAGTGGTCTTCTATAAAAAGGATCTCAGAATGACAATTTAGGACAATTAGAGAGGACAGTTAGTATACTGTTGTCCCTCTGGGAAGATTCCCTTTTTGTTTACAGAGAAGAAATGCCAGACCAGGAGTCGGGTTGACTGCTCTGAGCATAGCAGTGCCTTGTCTGGATCACTCTTTTCTAGAAAATTTTGTCTCATTACCTAGACATGACATAACTCAAGGGATTATATTAACATTGCCCACATTTACAAGAGACCTGATGTGTAACGTAAGGGCTCATAGATGTTTAACAAGTCTCCTGGTTAGTTGGTGATAAAATTCAATATATGTATTTGTTTATACCCTCTATCCCTTAACAATCATTTTTTTTTCTAATCTGATTAAAAGATAGCTTAGTGGTTAAGAACACACAGACCAGCAGCCAGAGTGTGAATCCTGCTTTTCCACTGACAAGTTTTGGAACCTAAATTGTGGGATTAAGCCTTTTATACCTCAGTTTCCTCATTGGTAAAATGAAGGATAATATAACTGCCAACATTAAAGTGTTAGTTAACTGAATAAATATTATATATATATATATATGTATATATATATATATATATATATATATATATATATGTATATATACACACACACACACACACACACACACACACATATACATATATATGTATATGTGTGTGTGTGTGTGTGTGTATAGTATATTGTGCTTAGAATAGGCCTCATGGAAAAGCTTTGTAATATTAGTTGTTATATCTTAGCTAGAGACAAGGGATTTCTCTAGACTCGGGGGGGAGTTTCATCTAGTGGTAAGAAAGGAGATTCAAATGCTGAGATTCTAACCCAAGCTCTGGCCCTCATCATCCCTTTAATTCCAGGGAAGTAATAAAACCGTTAGCCTCAATATCTTCATCTATACTATAAAAGCAATAATATGCACCTCAACGGGTTATTGTAGGGGCTTAACATGATGATTCTGTAAGTCTTCCCATCACACAGAAGAGATACAATGATTTCCTTTTTCTTCTATTATGAATCAGCCCACGAATTTTTTTCCCCTATGTCCTGAGCGAAAATGTGAACCCAACAAGAAAGAACACTTGGGGGAATTCTGTCAGAGGTTTCAGAGATGAAAAACTGAACGACAACTGGCTTTGAATGTGTCTTTAAAGCCCAGTGAACAGATTTAGTCATGATTTTTCCTTCACTAATTTGCCTAAGTCAGAACCCTTTCATGTAGATAAATGGTGCTGATGTTGCACTAACTGTGACAACTCACCTTGACTGTGGCCTTTGGATTCCTGTACAAGGAGCTTTTGAAGCCCCAAAGTGTCTCTGTGCACCTGACCTGAGGAGGTGGCCGTTTGAAGATGACTTTGAAATTCCTCTGGCTGCTCTTCCAAGACACTCAAACTGTCCCCTTAGAGACTCACCTCATGCAAACATCCACTTACAAACACTTCTTTTGAAATGTACCCATCCGGGCAACCAATTTCTCATTGGAAAATGCAGAGTTTAGATTATTAGAGATTCGTAATGAAATATATACAAGATGAAGGGAGAATGTGGAGTTAATATTTTCGGGACAGGAAAGCTTTCTTCCAACTAAGGCCTTCTGGGGAATCTGACGGTTGCTCTCCTACAGGGGGGAAAGAAGAAGAAAATGGTGTACCCCCTTTTTCTCCCCCTCCCCACCAAATCACCACCATCAGTGAGGAGCACAGCAACATGTAAAGAGAGATGTCTTTATATGTGTCTGGACAGCACAGGTTAAGAGATGTTGAGAACTATTGGGTTGCAGCTCTGGTACACTCTCAGAAGTAAGGCAATTGACAAAGCACAAGTTTACATGCTTGACAGGGAATATTCACACTCCAAATCTCTTTAAAAAAAAATATATATATATATATATAATTGATTTTTTTTACAGAGAGGAAGGGAGAGGGATAGAGAGTTAGAAATATCAATGAGAGAAAAACATCGATCAGCTGCCTCCTGCACACTCGCTACTAGGTATTTGCCCACAACCAAGGTACATGCCCTTGACTAGAATCGAACCTGGGACCCTCAAGTCTGCAGGCTGACTATCCACTGAGCCAAAATGGTTAGGGCTCCAAATTTACCTTTTATTAGTGAGAGTGAAAGATTGTTCGAGTTGGCTTCGCCTTGATTTCTCCATCCATAAAATGGAAATGAATAATGACTATGTTACAGAAGAGTAAGTGAGAGATTGAATGTCAATCATGAGCATAACATCAAATAAAGTGCTCAAAATATTAGATTCTGTTTCTTTAACATCCTGAACCTCTGATTCAATGAGCAGAGATTACAGCCTTGCATATTTCACTCCATGTTAGGAAGGAGTTCCTGATACTGGGGTTTTCTAGCAATGGAATGTTAGGCATGGAATATATGGGAAATATCTGTTCCTTCAGATCCTGATTCATAGGATCCTGAGTCTCCCCACCCCCCAACTCCTGTTGTTTCCTGCCACTCCTGGGAAATATTCAAACCTACACTGAATACTCCGCTTTTGTGGCCATTTTAAACGACCGTGAGCAAGGAAGTTGGATTAAATGCCATTTAAATTCAAATACATGAACAGTCACTTGTAATTTTTAAAATTCCTTAATGGATAAACTAGATGCGCTGAAGACATCACAGGAGTTTAGAGTGAGAAGCCCCTGTGACCCAGAGAAAGAGGAAGATGGGGAGAAAGTTCTATTGACATCACTTAACCTCAAGGGCATCCACCTCTTGAGACACCGTCGAATTAGTTGCTTTAATGTGTAAAGTTGGAGGTTGCAGTGTCACCACTCTCAACAGAAAAAGGTATTCAAAACAATGGTTTCTCGTGTCCATGACTCCAAAACAGCGGGCTTGACTTCTTCTCTGTCGATGGACTTGAACTAACATCAGTATTAGAGGGTGCTGGGGTTACTGTTGCATCTCTTACTTAGAGAGAAAGCAAGCCTTCCCGATGAAATCCTGAGCTTGAGCCCCATCCCTGCCTCTCACAGCTATATGTCTTGGGCCACTGGTCGGCAAACCGCAGCTCACAAGCCACAGCAGGCTCTTTGACCCCTTGAGTGTACCTTACCCAGATTGAGGATGTTTTTAGCAAAGGCCAGCTTAGGAGTAAGTACCCTAATTAAGTTAATAACAATATACCTACCTATCTAGTTTAAGTTTAAAAAATTTGGCTCTCAAAAGAATTTTCAATCGTTGTACTATTGATATTTGGCTCTGTTGACTAATGAGTTTGCCAACCACTATCTTGGGCTAATCACAAAATGTCCCTGAGATTTTAATTTCCTTATCTCCAAAATACAGATGGACTTTTAAACACCTGCGAGAGCTGTTGTAATTGAGATCTGATTTTCAAATGTGTTTCCTTGCAAAATGGCACCGCCACCGTGAACAAATGTTTGTGGTTTTCTTAGAAAACTAAACATACTTCTACCATCTGATCCAGCGATCGCACTCCTTGGTATTTACCCAAAGGAGTAGAAAACGAGCATCTATACAGAAACCTCTCAAACAGAGGTATTTACAGCAGCTTCATGCATAATTGCCAAAACTTGGAAGCAACCAAAGTGTCCTTCAATCAATCAAGGAATAAACAAACTATGGGACAGCCAGAAAATGAAATATTAGTGCTTACAAAAATGAAGTGAGCTATCCAGCCATGAAAAGACATGGAAGAACCTTAAATGCACATTCCTAAGGGAAAGAAGCCAATACTGTATGATTCCAACTATATGACATTCTGGAAAAGGCAAAACTATGGAGCTATGGAGACAGGAAAAAGATTTGCGGTAGCCAGGGGTGGGGAGGGTTGGGAGGGGTGAATAGGGGGAGCACAGAGGATTTTTAGGGTGGTGAAAATACTCTGTGTGATACTACAATGATGGACACATGTCATTATACATTTCTCCAAACCCATCGAGTCTACAACACCAAGAGTGAACTGAAAGGTAAACCATGGACGTTGAGTAATTATGATGATACTGTAGGGTCATCAGTTGCAACAAATTTACCCCTCTGGTGGGGATATTAATCATGGGGAAGCTATGCATGTGGTAGGCATGGAATATATGGGAAATATCTGTTCCTTCCTCTTAATTTTGCTGCGAACATAAAACTGCCCCCCTCAAAAGCCTTTAAAAAAATATGTTCCTTGAATAGCTATAGTTCTGCCAATGAAAGAGGCATAAAAAAAACCATGTAAACAAAACCTGGGGCCTCTTACTCTATAGCAGCGGTTCTCAACCTGTGGGTCGCAACCCCTCTGGGGGTCAAATGACCCTTTCACAGGGGTCGCCTACGACCATCGGAAAATGCAGATATTTACATCACGATGCATAACAGTAGCAAAATTTCATGGTTGGGGGTCACCACCACATGAGGAACTGTATGCAAGGGTCGCAGCCTTAGGAAGGTTGAGAACCACTGCTCTATAGTGTCCAAAGTAGCTTCATATTGGCTTAGGATTTCTTTTCAAGAAAGAACCCAAAGATTTTAAAAGTCTGATCTCTTTCATTTATTCATTCTCATACTCGTGTTTCCTCTGCCTTGCTGCATGCCAGGTGCTTTGCTAGACCCTGGGGCTACAACAGCGACTTGGACAAAGTCCTGGCCATCACGGGGCCACATTCCGATGGCATAACGCTCACAAGATGGTGAAGGAAATAGAAGGGAAAGTGATGATGATTTTACGAGAGAATTGGCTCTGAGAAAACCAGTTAAGTCTGGCTGCTATTTGGAGAGCATGTAAAATCCGTGTGTGGAAGCCAAATCTCTCTGTCAGGTTTCTCAAGAAGTTGTGCCCATCTGGCCACATGCACGTTTTGCTTTTGGGGAAGAGGGTTGTCAAATGCAAGCCAGGCGCCAGCGGACTGGTCCCAGCACCCTTCCCCCAGCTGGGTACCAGGTAACTTGACAAACATCCTCTTTGAAATTTGCAAACTTCCTCACTGTCCACTTTTTTAAAAAAATATATTTTATTGATTTTTTACAGAGAGGAAGGGAGAGAGATAGTCAGAAACATCGATGAGAGAGAGACATCAATCAGCTGTCTCCTGCATGCCCCACAGTGGAGATGTGCCTGCAAGCAAGGTACATGCCCCTGACTGGAATCGAACCTGGGACCCTTCAGTTCAAAAGCTGACGCTCTATTCACTGAGCCCAACCGGTCTCGGCACTGTCCACTTTTTAATTGTATCAGTGCTTAATCTTCATGCCAAGGCTGTCCATGGATTGCCTCGGGGCAGTTTTTCCTAAGCTTGGGTCATTTGCATACCACTTTCAAGATTTTTTTTCTCCTTTTTGCCATAGCCACACATATACAGTGGTACCTCGAGATACGAGTTTAATTCGTTCCATAACCTTGAGGCATGGGAAACTATGAGATGCTCAAGTCGTGGTAAACTGGTGGGTCATGTGCAGCCGGCCAATCCGAGAGATTACTCCTATCTCAAATGTTGCTCGTATTTCAAAGCAAAAAATCGCTCGCTCAACAGTTCGTATCTCAAAAATCTCATATGTTAGGGCACTCGTATCTCGAGGTACCACTGTACCTCCATTTTATTATGTATTCCATATGTAGGTTTAAATCTATTCACATTTTACTCAAATAAATTTACTTCAACAGGACTACCTAGTACATAAAAACCTGGAACCACTTTCCACAAACCAGAAGGTAATAAATACTATATATTTATTATTCAGGGAATAATTTTATAAACCCTGAAGTGCTTCCCGCTAAGGATTCTGAGCCCGAGACCTGCTCTCTCTGTTTATTAAAATGTACTGTAGCCGGGGTTCAAGCACTGCTGGAGATGTGTTGATACTAAACTGGGCCTTTCTGGTTGCCTTGTTCAGAAACACGGAAAGTGAAAAAGGATTGTCTTGGATGTTGCTCAAGGTTATTTGATTCCATGCCTGCACACACCTGCATGCATCTCACACACGTTACCCAAGTCCCACCAGCACCCAGTACCCACTTTGGGGAAAGCCATTTCTAGGGAGCAGGCCTATCGTAGATCTGCTCAGTAGGCTCTGCGAAGCCCCGGCTCTAGGAGACAGGCCCTGTGTATGTCTCCTCGAGAGCATACATGCCTAGTTTGTGAGGGGGGGGGAGAGAGAGGGTGTGTGTGTGTGTAGGATGGACAATGGCGAGGAGGTCCCTGTGTCCCAGCAAAACACATGCCTCTTTTACAAGAGGGGTTCTTAGATTCAGGGGATCCCGCATGGCAGGAGGAAAAGAGACCTGCTTTTCTCAATTTGTCTAGAGTTTCTGTCATTTTGCCCCAGCCCGGGTCTGCCACAGGCATTGGCTCACTCTCTAGATTTTTTATACACTCAATCATCACAGCCCTCAATGATGCCCTTGGCAGCTTGGCAGTGCCCTCTCCTGGGGCCGTACATCTGCATCCTATCTCCGTAGGGTCCTCTGACCTTGTGAACCACCACATCCACTGGCAGCGCTCTCCCCTTAGAGGTCTGAGCCCAGCTCATCAGGGCCCCTCTTCCAAGTTCTTAGGTTCCAGTGATCCCCAACTTTCCCCTTTGTTCCTGCGCCCCATGGTGGTGGCTGCTTCCTACAGTTACTCTCTCTGTAGTATATCAGTGTTCCCTTGGTTTTTCTCACTTCTCCAACATCTGTTTCACCAAGCTGTTTCATCTGTTTCATGATCCAGGTCTCTTGGTTGAACTCTCTAGAACAGTGGTTCTCAACCTGTGGGTCACGACCCCTTTGGGGATCGAACGACACTTTCACAAGGGTCGCCTAAGACCATTGGAAAATGCAGATATTTACATCATGATGCATAACAGTAGCAAAATTTCATGGTTGGGGGTCACCACCACATGAGGAATGTATGCAAAGATCGTGGTCTTAGGAAGGTTGAGAACCACTGGTCTAGGGTCATCTCTGTTTCCTGACTGGACTTTGATTGACAGGCATTGGTTTGCATCTGTCCCACTAGAGGGAGCTCATGAAGAGATTATTAAGCACTCAACCCACGTCTTTGGAAGGCTTCCTTTGTAGAAGAAAACAATGCTGCCCTCTCTCTATCACTGCTGATCACCCCTTCCTTAATCTGACTCAGTTTCCCTAAAGGGGTTGATCTGATTGGCTAGCACTGAAAACACTGGCTTTGCATCATTCCCAAGTGGTCAGGATTGCACTCTTCTGCATCTCCCCTTCCACTCTGGATTGATTCAGACCCTTTTCGGGATCTAGCCATCTCTCTTTCCTCCACAGATCATTGAAAACGTGCTAATGTTAAGACTTTGAATGAGAGGTAAATACGAGTCTCAGGGCTAAACCCAGTGGTAGCTCAATAGAACCTTCATCATTGGTCTATGCATTGGGATTATTGGGTGCTCGGTTGGTTAATGATCATGTGGGTCTGTGACATTATCTTCCTGTTGGTTTTTGCGTGTTTTGCTTCTTTAGGAAATTGGTAGTGGTGGACATTGATTTATTTTCTATTCCTGCATATCAATCTCCCTCAAAACCTAGTGGCTTAAAACAACGACCATGTATTTGCTCGTAGTTCTGTGGGTTTGCTATTTGGACAGGGCTCAACTGGGATGGCTTGTTTGTGCTCCATGTGTTGTCATTTGGGTTCATTCATGTGTTTGTGCTCAATTGGTAGGTCAGCAGGGGTCTGGCTGACCCGGGATGCCTGGTGATTGGCAGCAGTTGATGCAGGCAACTGGGCCACCTGCCTCTCTCCACCTAGTCAGTCAGTTTGAACGTTGTCCTATGGTGGCTAATTTCCAAGAGCAGGAAGAAAAAGAGAGCAAGCCCTAACGTGCATGTGACTTTCATGCCTTTGCTACCATTCCATTGTCCCAAACAAAGCAAGTCACATGGCCATGCCCTGAGTCATTGTGGGAAGCACATGGGTTATAAAGCCTTGCATGATTTGGGGCCATGCTTGCCTCTCCAGTTGTAAGTCTAGCTAGCTTTCCTCACCCCAACCAAATCTCTTCTTTACAGCCTCGTATGTGCCTCGGTCCAATCCGATCCTATGATCTGGACTTCCTAAACTGATTGCATTTCCCTTTTTCTCTAAGTTTATCTACATCCCCATCTCTGTCCATGCTCTCTCCCCAGCCTTGGACTCCTTTTCTTTTTATTCACTACCACTACCGCTCCTCTGCTTCTCATGACCAATTACTGGTCATCCTTCAGCATCAGATAAAAATCCGACGATGAGCTTTCTACCAATCCCGAGACTGTGTGAACTGTTCCTGAGACGTGTTTCCATGGCACCCAGCTCTTGTCCTATGATATGACATACGGAATTCATCTGTTTGTTTATCTGTATCTCCCACCAGACTATGAGCTTCATAAGGATTGAAACCATGCACGCTGGACAAGGAGAGAGATCCCTTTCTGTGGACACAGCTCCCTTTTTCCCTCCCTCCCCCCCCCCATCAAATTTGTTTTTTCTAAAATTACTGAGGAAAGAGTTATCTAGAATAAAAGAAAGTGGCTGTTGCACCAAGATGACTTGAGAGTGAGCAACACCAGGACAATGAGATATGGAATTTCCCCATCCTTTCTGAGTTCACTTCTGGTTAGTAGGCCCTTTCTGAATTTGAACTGTTCTCCTTAAAAAGCAACTCACCTACCCTACACAGTTACTTTAACATGCCCTCTGGAGGTATTACTAGGGAAGAGAGGATTTAACCACAAAGATATAAATTTTCCCCATTTTGTAAAGGTCTTATATTTGTAGACAGTAATGGGGGGCGGGGCGCGGCAATGGCTAATGGAAAAGTTTGGAGAAGTTTTTTGTGCCATGTACAACCCACAACGCCTTTCATAAAATCTCTACTTTAGAATGTTTCCGTGGTTTGATTTGGGAGTTACAATCAGTTCAAGAGCAGAGACTGCCCTTAGGGGTCCATCCTGACAACACACATTCTCCTCCTGCTTGGCTCATGCCTGTTCATGTTCTACAGATGGACCCCATCTATATGCCTCTCTCTGGCCTTTACACAGTATGCTACCTGCTGATGAGTGTGGGTGGATATGTGCATGCAAGTGCATATGCATGTGTGTGTGTATGAATTAATGCACATGTGGCTTAAACAATGGAAGAATTTTCCTGAACTGTCCCAAGGAAGCCTGCTCTCCACATGCCCACATTCTCTTGGCACCCACACACCGAGGCTGATGCCCCTAAGCTCAAACTATCTGTAGGCTTAACATCCTGACCATTTCCTGACAAGCCCTGCACCTTTGTCCTCCCAGCCCAGAACCAGCGCTGGTGAAGATACTACTTCTTGGCTCCCAGAGTGCTGAGGGTTCGTTCTTTCACAGAATTGCCATGTGAAAGGCTGAATTGAGTCTTAGGCACCTTCCCAAAGGGTGAAATTGCATATCATTCTTCACCGGTTGTTCCAATTGCTTGGCTTTTATATAGAGAGATGATACCTACAATGTGTTGAGCACGAATTATGTCATTTAATTCTCCCCCAAATCCTAAGTGGTCATCTCACTTTCTCCATTTCCCAAAACAAGCCTCAGAAAGACTGTTCCACTTGCCCAAAGTCAGACAATTTACAAGTGGCTTCAAGGTGAGATATGATTAAAGACCCGACTATGCGAATATCTGCAATGGAAGCAAATGAATAAGTGCAGCCTAAATGTACAGTGTGTACATGATCATACCCCATCCACAAAGGCCAGAACACAGCACAGCCCCAAGAGCTGCAGGTGCCCAGGGTCTGAGAGGCAGTGCGCGGGGAACCTTCACCCTCCAAGTTGTTGCTTGGCTGATGGAGAAGACTGAGAAATTAGGGGAAGGGGGGGGGAAGAGGAAGGACACTGACAGTCTTGCTCTGCTCTGTTCATTTCTTTTTGATTTGATCCACATTTCTCTCCAATGCAAAAGGAAATAAAACAGACCTTTCCCTGCTTCCCTCCGCTCTTCTGAAACTCTCAAGCTCTTTCCCACAGGACCACAAAACTATCAAATATCCACTGAAGAAGAAACAACAAGAGGTTCTCTCTAGTTCATGCCATAAGCTCGGGGGCCCTCTGGGGACCACTCTTTCGATGAGAAGGCTTGCTCTGTCACCTCAGTAATTACATTGTCTTCCGCAAACTCCCCACTGCCTTCAGCAGACTTCACTGTCACTGGAAGGGGTGACCTGGGACTTGTAGAGCCTCTGCCTATTGATGGAGGGGAGTAGGGACCAGAATTCTCTTCCATCAGTGGGTATTGCTGGTACTGTCAAATCCGGGGCTGAAAGGAGTGCTGAGCTTTTTGTGGAGCACACCACGGAGTGCCCCCAAGAGCTGGCATCAGGGCATGGAGGGAGCTGGGCTGTGTGAGGTGGGAAGCTGGGAGCTGTGCTCTCTGCCGCCAGCATGTTGGACTTCTCATGGAGGCTCCACATGCTACCCTCTTTCTGGTCTCAGGAGCGTTCATGCTTGCTGCTACCTCATCTTCAAAATGTGCTTTTCTGATCCCTTCCCCTAAGGCCGTGGTCAGCAAACTGCAGCCCGTGAGCCACATGCAGCTCTTTGGCCCCTTGAATGTGGCTCTTCCACAAAATACCACAGTCTGGGCGAGTCTATTTTGAAGAAGTGTCATTAGAAGAAGTTTAAGTTTAAAAAATTTGGCTCTCTGAAGAAATTTCAATTGTTGTACTGTTGATATTTGGCTCTGTTGACTGAGTTTGCTGATCACTGCCCTAAGCCATTCCAACTCAGACCTGTGGTCCCAGCCAAAATACCACTTCCTCCAGGATGTCTCCCCTGACCCTGAGATTTGTGTCAGGATACAGGAGTGGTTGAGGGTGTGGACATTGGCATCCCTGGACCTAGAGTTGTATCCACAGCTGCCATTTCCTGGCTGTGAGCTTCGGTCAAGTTACTCACCCCTCTGTGCATCACTGTCCCCTTTTAATGTTGCATTGGGTACATCAAATGGTGAACATTAACTACCGTATGGCATATAACTCGCGCGGAACAGTGTCTGCCATATAATAAGCATTCCATAACTGTCCGCTGTTGTCATGTTGTTATGATTTTCCTTACTACACTCCTGACACTTAGAGGTATTTGTTCAATATTTGCATTTACCCCTAGACTTCAAGATCCAAGAAGTCCGGTGAGTGTGTCTGTCTCGGTTACTGCCAAATGAGAACTGCTTAGCATGGCGCATCAAAGACTGAATAGATTTTGAATAATGAGTGAGCTGGTCAATGAATTCAAACCCGGAAGTGACCCCAAACCCTTCTGAGGATGTCTGTCATGTTTTCTTTTAAAACCTCAGGGCCTCACACCATTTGGGGGTTCTAATAGACAAGAAATAAATAGCCTTTGGATGAGCATATGATACTTTTGGCGGGGAGGCAGAAATACTAAATGCAATGTCAAGCACATGCAAAAATACCAGGAGATGTTTGCTCTGGCAAACATGTGACATCCAATGAGAGACGCCTCCGATAAACAGGCTTGCTGGGTTGCAACGTAAGGAAGTGAAGGACAGTGTGGCTGCCAAAGGAATAGGCTTCAGACGGGATAAGCCAGGTTGTGTGTGGGGAAAAAACTAGAACCTCACTTCTTAGATGAACCAAGTGTTATTTCTGCTCTTCTGTCTGTCACTGCTGAATGCAGGGAGGCTCAGCTCGCTAATCTCCCAGGCACCAGGCAAACAGAGGTTGGACCATCTTATCAGGTTGCCATCTCAACTCACGACTCGATTCGGGGTCTGTAGCAGCAAGAAGGGCAGGGAGAATCACACACCCAGCAGCTCAGGGAGAGAGACAGAGCCTTGGGCTCCGAGCTGAGTCACTGCCACTGGATCTGAATCATTTGTGCAATTCCTAGAAGGCAAAAGTCATTGAAATAGAGTGGAAGTGAAAATGCATTATATTAACAGCTGGCAGCAGATTTTTTTAAAAGGAGAAATCTCTCTGTCCCTTTCTCTCTTTCTCTCTCTCTCTCAGAAAACCTTAGTGAATTAATTGGGGTAGAAGGTAGGTCTTTGGAAACACGGATGGTACAGGGGCTCTGCCATCAATAAAAGTAAGCCATGAGATGCTTCTCATGAGATGAAGAGAAGACTAGAAAGGAGAAGGAATCTCTTCTGTTCCTAGGAAGAGAAAGATGGCTAAGAGAGTGATGAGATGTTAACTGTGCCCCGACTTTCCTCTCTTACATACATGTCTTCATTAAATGAACCAACACATGGATGGCTTAAAAGAGCCTACTGTGTGAGAATATAAGTGTGTGTAGGAGTTAGACCATCTGTGGGTCTGAGACACCATGCCCTAGAGCAGTGGTTCTCAATCTTCCTAATGCCACGACCCTTTAAAACAGTTCTTTATGTTGTGGTGACCCCTAACCATAAAATTATTTTTGTTGCTACTTCATAAGTGTAATTTTGCTACCGTTATGAATCATAATGTAAACATCTGTGTTTTCTGATGGTCTTAGGCTCTACAGCAGCAGGTTGATTCATAACTATAGCGAAATTACAGTTACAAAGTAGTAATAAAAATAATTGTATGGTTGGGAGTCACCACAACATGAGGACCTGTATTAAAGGGTTGCAGCATTAGAAAGGCTGAGAACCACTGCCCTAGATGGTGAGGCAGCTGGTAAAGCAAAAAAAGCCGAAGACCAGTGCCAAGGACAGCTAGGGAAATGTGAAGGCCCTGGGGATTGTTACAAACACAGGACAATTCTCAGGATTTCTGGAGACTAGGATGGAGGCCAGAACACATCTCATCTGAATCACAAGAAGCGGGAAGAACTTTGGCTGGAATCTGGGACGCCTATAAATTAAACACTCAGGAAAACATTTCAGCTCTGATGCCTTGTAACTGCCATACGCTAAAAATCAAAGCATCATGGGAAGCATGGGCTGGAGACGTCATTCAAAACGGTGGGCAACGAGAGCACTCAGAGAACAGCAATATCCCTTGTTCAAATACCAGCAGTTAACGATGCACCTGCAAATGCACCTAGACCATGGTCCACTCACAGCAGCACTCTACTGGAGCCTTATGTCTCCCCTGACTAACAACTTCATTAAAATTAAAAATATGATCCTGGGTGTAGCCCTCTTCCTGAATCCTTTGCTTTCCTGTGCGAGAAGAGTCTTCCCTGATTCTCTAGAACAGCGGTTCTCAACCTGTGGGTCAAGACCCCTTTGGGGGTCAAACGACCCTTTCACAGGGATTGCCTAAGACCATCGGAAAATGCAGATATTTACATCACGATGCATAACCATAGCAAAATTTCATGGTTGGGGGTCACCACCACATGAGGAACTATATGCAAGGGTTGAGGCCTTAGGAAGGTTGAGAACCACTGCTCTGGAAGCTTCACGTCTGGAAAGCACAGTATTTCTGAAGCCATCAAACCAGCTATTGGATGCACTCGAGAAAGTGACTTCGTCCTCTGTTGCAGGGTCTTCTTTGGTTATTGGGAAACTTGCTCCTGATCACATCAGAGCTCTGATGTGCTGGGAAGCACTGTGGATGAACCTCTGTATTCCATGGACATCATGTCCTCTTAACAGGTCACAGAACTAATTCACGTCAATGAAATGTGAGGAGGCAGACACTATCCTGTCTACTTGCTTCTCTCCACTGGTTCTTTGGCTTTTTGAAGGGCAAGATGGAGGCTGCAGGGCTCTTGGAACCCAAATTACCCATCACCCACCTTGCTTCCCCAGGGAGCATCCTTGACAACATAAAGGGATGATCTTGGGTGGAGAGCCTACAGAGGAGCCGTGAGAAAGCATGAAAAGACACTTGTCGAGCCCCTGACTCTTAAACATTCTGCTCTTCTTTCAAGATTGAGCTTCATCTTAGACATTTAATTATATTTTCAGAAACTTGTCATGGTTATATCTTCACCTTTATTGATTTTTCATTAAATATATGAAGTGGCTGCTGTGTCTAAGTAAAGAATACAAGGCATGAATATTATTAATATCTATTTATTTTCTAGGCTAGCTCGCTCCCTGGATTTTGAAATCATTTAAGTCAAGTACTCATCTCTCTCTCTTTATAGTTTAAGTCATGGCCTGGCACGCAACAGGCTCCATAAAGCCCATTGAATGAACACAGGACACTACAACTTATGTGATCTGTAGATAAAAGCTCATGTTATATACCCAGAAAGAGCCAAATGTGAATCCCTGTTCTACCACAGCTTTGGCCTGAGACATGTTACTGAATGCCACTAGCTCCCAATTCCTTATGTGTGAAATTGGAATGATAGCTGCTGTTGTGACAATTAAATAAGATACTATGTGTTAAACATTTAGCACAGTCCCTGGTACAATCCATGTGCTCAATAAATGTTAGTTGTTGTTGTTGTTGTTGTTGTTATAAATACTAGAGGCCCGGTGCACAAAATTTGTGTACAGGAGGGGGGGGGCTCAGCCTGGCCTGTACCCTCTCACAATCCAAGACCCTCAGGGGATGTCTGACTGCTAGTTTAGGCCAAATCAGGCCTAAACCAACAGTAGGACATCCCTCTTGCAATCTGAGACCACTGGTTCCTAACCACTCACCTGCCTGCCTTCCTGATCACCCTTAACCACTCTGCCTGCCTGCCTGATTGTCCCTAACTGCTCACCTACCTGCTTGATCAGCCCTGATTGCCTCTGCCTGCCTACCTATTTGTCCCTAAACACTTGCCTGTGTGCCTGATCACCCTTAACCACTCGCCTGCCTGCCTGATTGCCCCTAACCGTCTCTGTCTTGGCCCCCACTGTGGCAGCTTAGTCTGGAAGGACATCCAGAAGGATGTTCTGCTGTCTGGTATAATTAGCATATTATGCTTTTATATTACAGATATGATAATAATATGAATAATAAGTATATGAAGAAAAATAATAATATATGAATATGTGTCTTGCCCTCAATTTATATATTGGTAGTTCTATATGACTATTTATACCATGTAAGTGATTTTTTTACTGATGAGGAGACATACTCTCAGGGATTCAGGGATATAGAGAGATTTGCTCAAGTGACACACCATGACTAGATAAGTGTTCCCTGGTCTTGCTGTTGCTTCCAGTCCTTTTCTTTACCTTTCACCTCCCGCCAATGTTCAGACAAAAGAAATAGATGTTATGCTGATTCAAAGTCAAACAATTTCACATGCTTTTCTATATGCATTCCTGGTGAGTCTTTCAGTACCCATTGAAAAGACATGTCAAATATTATTACCTCTATAATGAGGTAAGGGTTCTTTAAATTACAAGGAATAAATGACTCAACATAAACTAGATTAAATCATTGATTCATTTGACAGGAAAGAGTAAAATACTTCAGGCTTCAGTGTGGTCTAATCCAGTAGCTGAAGGGCCTTGTTTATGTCTCAGCTCTGCTCCCCAGTGTGAGCTGCATCTTGGGGATGACCCCCATCATGTTCACACAATGGTGTTGAGTAGCAACCTCATGTCCAGTGAAAAGCAGAGAGCCTTATGCCACAGTCATCAGACACCATCTTGAACTCTGTGATGACTGGACCAACTCTGAACCACTCTGACGGCCAGGGAAACCCCATGTGCCCACGGGCCTAGACCTAGGATATGTTCAACTGACCAAGGTGGGAAGCAAGATGGAATTAACCTGGTTGCCTTGGACCAATCAGGTCCATCCCTGTAGCTGTGTGTGTGGAGTGGGGAGTGGGAATGCCACCCCCAAACTGATGGCTGTTGCACGGGGAGAAAGAGGTAGGATGGAGAGCTGATGACTTAGACCTTAATTACAAATGAGAAGGGCTACAGGGGAAGCTGACCATATCAGAACACCATGTCAACTAAGATTTTCTTGACTGGATTCTCACACCAGTGTGTTTTTCCTGCTATTTGTTCTCTTCTCTGAGAGGTGGGTCCATGTGACTGCTTTCCTTGATAATTTTTATGAGAAATACATGGGTTCTTAAGCCACATTTATTTAGTTCTATCCGTTTTGGGAAGCTGAATAAATGACATCGAACTGAACATATTTATTCTGCCACTTGTTTTTCCCCATCTCGGCATTATGGTGTTTATCCATGTTGATCCTTGAAGCTGTAGTTATTCTCACTGCTTACTGATTGATGTTGTATGAGTGAAGCACAGTTTACTTATCCATTTCATAGGAGACATTTTTAGCCATTGTTTTTTAAGTTTTAAAAGACAATGCTGGGCCCTAGCTAGTTTGGCACAGTGAATAGAGCATCAGCCTGTGGACTGAAGGGTCCCAGGTTCGATTCTGGTCAAGGGCTCATGCTCGGGTTGTAGGCTCGATTCCAAGTAGGGGGTGTGTAGGAGGCAGCCAATCATGATTCTGTCTCATCATTGATGTTTCTAGCTCTCTTACCTTCTCTCTTCCTCTCTGAAATCAATAAAAATATTTTTTTAAAAGACAATGCCGGAATGAACATTCTTTACATGCCTCTTAGTGTTCATAAGTGTGCATTTCTGTACAGAATGTTCCAGGTTGCAGAATGCTGGTGAATAGGACACACGCATGGTCAACAAGTAGTTCCACGTGGTGGTTTTTTCAAAACAGCTGCTCTCATTGCCACCTCCTTTGAGAATAAACGCTTCCTATTGTTTCACATCCTTAGTACTGTTAGACTTCTAATTTTTTTCAACTTAATATATTTATTTTGTCTTTCTCTGATTAATACTGAGGTAAAGAATGTCTTTTGCCATATATTTGTTGGCCAATCATGTTTCTTATTCTTTGAAATGCCTGATTTTGTCTTTTGCTCATTTTCTATTTTGTGGCTTGTCTTTTCATATATTTCATAGGTATTCATTCTTCATTCTGAATACTAATCCTTCCCTGGTTGTATATACTGAAAATATCTACTCTGGCTTTGTGGCATGTATTTGTGGTATCTTTAGATGAGCAGAAATTCCTAAATTTAATGCAGTCAAAATGATCAAACTTTTCCTTATGGATTACACATTTTAGTATCTTGTTAAAATACCCTGCCCTTTCTGAGATTGAAAGACATTTTCTTATGCCATCTTCTAACAACGTTTAAAGTTTTCTTTCACATTTAAATCTTAGATCCACCTGGAAGCAATTTTTATGAGTGATGTGTGGAAAAGATCCATTACTGTTTGTTCCTATGAATAACCATTTACCAACATCTATTGAAAAATAGACCATCACTTCCATTGATTTGAAACATCAGCTACATCATATATCATGACTGAGAATAGGAGAGGGCATGTTGATATGTCTCGGTTTGCACCAGGAGAACAGCTTACTAATCATCATGTCTTTGTAACTAGAGGGTCTTGATATCTGGCAGAGGGTGTGTCTCTTTGGTTACCCTTCTTCAGGCGGGCCTTGACGATTAATTGTCTTGGTTCTCCTTTAAATCAACCTATCAACTTCCATGAAAATTATTCTGGAAACAGTGATTGATATATTGGCGAATGCTGAGATGGATTTGGAAGAAATTGACATATTTATGACATCAAGCTTTCCTTTTCATTTGCATAATATTATTCTTAATATATAGCCTTTCTCTTATGCCTTTCATAATATTTTATACTTTTCACCATAAATTTTTTGGTGAGTCTTCTTATAGATGTATTTCGGTGATTTTAATATTTTGTAAATGTTGTTTGTTATTGCATATTCAACTTGACTGCTGCTAATATACAGAAGTGCAATTGACTTTTGCACATTGATCCTTAATCTGAAAAACTCTCTTGGTTAAACTGATTTGCTGAACTCTAACACATTATAATAATTTTCTATAGGTTCTTTGAACATTTTGATATAGAAAAATCTCATCTTCAAGTACTGACACTTTGATTCTTGGTTTTCAATGAATTTTTCTTTTATTTCCTTGTCATACTTTGCTGACTAAAAATTTCTAATAAAATACTAAAAATAACTGGGTATAGCTATCATTCTCGTCTTTTGCTGATTGTAAAGGGAACGCATTAAATATTTTATGATATGATGTTTGCTGCAGGGTTTTGTGCATGTAAAAGAATAATATTTTTCAACTCCAAGTCTGAGAAGAGTTTAATGTTATCATGAATGGCTGCGAAATTATGATAAATTCATTTTTTTATCCATTGAGGTGATTATTTATTAACAATATTCTTTTAACATGGAAGGTAATGCTTATATAATTTTGATTCAGCCAGGCATCCTGGAAGAAAACTCAACTTGATCATGTTATGTTGTTATTTTATTTATTGTTAAATTTCGGAGTGAGATTGCTCCATAATTTTATGTTATTATAATAACATAGTACAGTTTTTATGCCTAGGTTATGAAAGACATAAAGATTTGGAAAATTATAATTATTTCATTTTATGATATTTTAAAATTTATTTAAAATTTAAGTACAGTAAAATTAATCAGTGCAATACACATGTGCATGGTTTATCTCTTTCTATTTCAGCTGCCATAAGAATAAATGTAATGTACGGTGGCATCTCAATCAGTAACTAATGGTGCTGAATATCTATCCATGTGCCATCCATACATCTTCTTTGGTGAAGTGTCTGTTCAGATCCTTTGCTCATTTTTTAAAATTGGATTATTTTCTTATCATTGCGTTTTTAAAATTCTTTGTACATTATTTTTAAAAATTAAATATATTGGGGTAACATTGGTTAATTCAATCTTATAGGTTTCAAGTGTACAATTCTGTAACACCTCATCTGTATATCACATTGTGTGTTTACTGCTCAAAGTCAAGTTTCCTTCTGTCACTATATATTTCACCCTCTTCACCATGTATATTCTTTGATTTAAGTCCCTTATCCGAAGTCTGATTTACAGTTTTTCTCTCCCCATTATGATACTGGTCATTCTTCAAGTTTTGACTTTCTGCCCCAACTGGTCTGTAATTATTTTTCAGGATCCTCATGTAGTTGATTATTTTTTTGTATAGTTTTTAGTTGTAATCAGTTGGAAAGATAGGCTATAAAGAACAAATTCCAGCTTAGCCTATACCAAAAGAAAACCACTTTTTATTCTCCAAAAGTATTCAGGAACTATTGGAAAACTCAGTGCTTTTATGTTGTGTAGAATTCTCACGTAAGACCATTGGAGCTTCTATGGGTCGATGCTAACTGCCCTCCTATTTTGGAAGAGTTGTAAGATCATTCGGTCACTCTGTTTCTCCTCCAGTCAGTTTGGTCATGCATCTTTTAGTGGGAATTTGTGACTTCACTTAAGTTTTTAAATGTATCAGCATATAGCTATTCATAACATTCTCTTTTTAATAATTGTTTTATTTCTAGTCATGGCTCTCTTTCATTATAACACTAGAGGCCCGGTGCACGAAATTCATTCACACAGGAGGGTAGGGGTCCCTCAGCCCGTCCTGTGCCCTCTCACAGTCCAGGAGCCCTGAAATTGAGCGCCCCAAAGAGGTAGGTCCCGCCAACCCAGGCAGGGCTCCGCAATGGATCTCCCCTACAGAAGGAGCCTCCCTCCACTCACCACAGCCTGGGCCTCCCTCATTTGGGTGATCCTGGAGCCCTCCAATTGACAGATCGCCCCACTGGCCAGTGACCTGGGCCTCCCTCTGCAGGGCAATCATGGGGTGATGGCCGGGCCACCAACCAATTGCATCACACCCATCTTGGCTGGTCTGGCGCCAATGGGTGTCATAGCGTGGTTGTCTGGTCATCTGGATGGTCATCTGGATGGTCGTTCCACTGCTCTGCTGTTTGGTCAATTTGCATATTATACTTTTATTATTATAGATTATCTCTGCCTTCTCTCTTTTGGGGGAGAGAGGTGTCAGCCTTGCTAGAGATTGGCAATTACTATATTGTTTAGAGAGAGTATATCTTCCTTTATACATTTGCATTCTATTTAAATTCTTCCTATTCTTTTTATTTTCTTCCTTCCGCTTTCTTTGGGGTTTTGTACTTTATTTGCAACGCCTTTAGCTGGATGCTCCTTTCCTTTATTTCCATCCATTCTGGACCATGAGCCTTAAAAGCTATGCTTCCCCTCTGTACTACTTGAGAGTTAGTTCACCTGAATGTAAGCCTGTAGTTAAGAATTCTTAGGATATACTCCTATATTTCTATTGGTCTCTTGTCTTTAACAGTCTGTCCCGTAGGGAAAAAACCAGCCTTTCTTTCCAGGCTTTTCTAGTTTCCAGTGCATTGTACCAGCCCCGCAGGCCTGGGATATGCTCCGTAGGTCTCCTCCCCCAGGCGAGTCCATCCCGTGCCTGATCCTCAGCGTGTATGAGTGGCAGGGTCCTTGGGGAAAAGTGGCTGGTAATTGTCATCTCACCAAGAAAAGGCTCTTTTCTCTCTGGAATTGTCTTTCATCTACTCCTCTTTGACTTCACAGCCCTCAGATGTCTTTAAAAAAAGTGAGTTTCACAAGTTACTAAATTTTTTTTCTTCGAGTTGATGCAATGGTCGCGAGCCTGCTACAACCGACTACATATTACTTCGAGGTAAACGTTATCTTTGGATATTTTAAAACGATTTTTTATATCCTCGTGACTCAACAAATTTATCTCTCTAGTTCTAAGCTCTCCCTTGAGCTTTGAATTCATATATTCAATCGCCCTGAGACCCATCCACCTGAGATGTCCTACTTAAAGTTCTAACACAGAGTATTGAAAATTGAACCCATCATGTACTGCCTCCCATTCCAGCTCAATCCCTTCATACTCCCTGCATCTCTCCAGCCACCCTAGCTGTTTCCATAAACATTTCCCATACCACATGGTGCTACTATGTATCGCTGTCTGTTTGCTTTATATCTTGTAACCAAAAAGCCTGGTTAATGGATAAACACTTGACTCCAGATGAGTCCATCAGAATGCCTCCCTGGGAATTCCATGCCTAGACCTCAAATAAGAGTGTCTTTTGCATTTGGAAAGACATGTGACTATAGCTACTGTATTTTCTGGCGTATAAGGTGACTTTTTAACCCAGGAAAATCTTCTCAAAAGTCGGAGGTCGTTTATACACCGGGTGTCATCTTATAAGGCGAGTAAATCCCAAACTATATTTTAACTGGAAAAATTGGGGGTCGTCTTATACGCCAGAAAATACGGTATTTGATACCAGGGTTCCCTTCTCATGGACAAAGCAGAGCTGAGAAGGTCATAACCATATGAAGAGAGCAAGCAAGATGAGAAAGAGGAAGAGAGAATGCTATTAGCATCTGTGTCCATCATGGTAGCCATTCCTGTTCTTGCCCAAGCTGGGAAGTGTCTGTAACCTCAGCTTGTACACGCTAGGTCTCTGTCACAGACATCCATTAGATCTCTGATCCAAAGAGAGTCAACAAATCTTCCCCAGGCTTAGAGGGAGGCACGAAGCTAATAGCAAAGGGGTTAAAGGGGAGACTATCCTTAGAAGTTCATTAAGTGGGGCACAGAGATGTAAAGACACATGCTAAGAAGGATTATCCTGTGAATGTTACCACCACAAAGTGTCAGAAGCCAGCACTCTTCCACATGGGGCCATCTATGAAGGCTTTACGGAGGGTAGAACCAACAGTATCCTGGGAGGCAGCAGTGGATGGAAAGGCGAACGCTAGCTCATGGTACCCGAGTACTCACTCTGCGCCTGGCACTGTTCTGACTGCCTTGCACGTGTTAAACACTTAACCCCTTACAGCAGTGGTTCTCAACCTTCCTAATGCCGGGACCCTTTAATACTGTTCCTCATGTTGTGGTGAACCCCACCCATAAAATTATTTTCTTTGCTACTTCCTAACAGTAATTTAGCTACTGTTGCGAATCGTAATGTAAATATCTGTGTTTTCTGATGGTCTTAGGTGACCCCTATGATAGGGTCGATGGACCCCCAAAGGGGTTGCGACCCACAGGTTGAGAACCGCTGCCTTACAGTAACCCTAGGAGGTAGGTGCTATTATTCTCCCCATTACACAGCTGAGACCGAGGCACGAAGGAATCAAGTAATGGCCCGAGACGGCACAGGCGATCAGCGCCAGGGTCTAACTGCCATCACAGGCAGTGGGCTCCTGTGTTAGCCACGATGCTACACTGCCCCCTGATGGCCAATGACACCACGCTGCTGACGCCGGCCATGTGCACAAGCATGAGCACATGCATGATCACATGCAAGTTCATGCTAATGGGAGTTCCCGTTTGTTTGGAGTAAACATTCCCATGGAAAAGAAGTATAATGCGAGGCTGAAAAAGTAGCTGTTGGGTCTCACTGTCAAAGTCTTTCAATGCCATGGCGGTCTGGACTGGATTCTGTTTTCTTGACCTCAGAGCTGCTAAACCCCAGAATGGCTCTGGGTCTCTTGAGTCCTCACACAACAGGTGAAGTTGTGCACTGTGCCCGGGCACTGAGCTGCAGATTTCAGGACGGGAGGGGATGGCACCCAGCTTGTGTGTCTCCTCAAATCAAGGGCCCTGGCCCAGGTGTGTCTACCTGCAGGTTGCAGTTTAAAAAATAATAATAATTCCACAAAGTACTATAGGAACTAGCAGTTGCTCCCCAACTTCTCTGCAAAGTTTCACAGACCCCATTACTGAGCACATCCCAGTGCCAGCCAAGGAAATGATGTGCGTTCTCGCCCTTCTTACACAACCCTGCGTGGTTACCACCACAGTGGTACCTCGAGATACGAGGCGTGGGAAACTATGAGGCGCTCGAGTTGAGGTAAACTGGTGGGTCATGTGCAGCCAGCCGATCCGCACGATTACTCCTATCTCAACTGTTGCTCGTATTTCAAAGCAAAAATCGCTCGCTCGACGGCTCGTATCTCAAAAATCGCGTATGTTAGGGCACTTGTATCTCGAGGTACCAATGCATAATGTCCCATTACAAAGGACAATAAATACAAAGAGAAGCTACGCCACTCGCTGGAGACAGCAGAGCAGATGTGCCAGGCCAGGCCTGGCTTCGAACCTCAGTGACATTCAGCTCTCTGCTCCACCTCTTCCACATCGAGAATGACAGACTTTGCAGTCGGTGCCGGGAAAAGCCAGCCAGCTGGTTCCTGGTCACCACACTGAGGCCGGAAGACCCCACTACCACTCCCAGTGGCCTCAGCAGTGGTTCTCAACCTTCCTAATGCCGAAACCCTTTAATACAGTTCTTTATGTTGTGGTGATCCCCAACCATAAAATTATTTTTATCGCTACTTCATAACTAATTTGCTACTGTTATGAATCTTAATGTAAATATCTGTTTTCTGATGGTCTTAGGAGACCCCGCTAGCTGTTCTTGACCCACAGGTTGAGAACCGCTGCCTTAGAGGGTTTAAGACAGTCGGCTTCTGGGTTGGAAGAGCCAGAGCGGATGACGTGGACTGCCATCGGTTGGCCGTGAGTTCCACCAGGAATAGGGCACAGAAGACAGGTGAGCAGTGTTCCTGGCAGCAACGAAAGGAAGCAGGAAATCTATTCTAAGCTGCCACCTCACACCTCTCCTTCAGAATAGCAAGTGTCCTACTGTTGAATTTGCAGCTACGGACATGCCAGTTATGGTTCAAAACCCTTTCTGTTTCAGCCCGCACGCGGTCAGCCAGAATTGGCAGGGAAGGAGTTTTATAAAGGATGCTTTTCAGCCATGGTTTTCCAAAGTGACTCTGATTCCCCTGTGTGTGTGTGTGTGGGGGGGGACAGGTCAGGGAAGCCCCCGGGGTTTTCTCAGGTCAGTGAGGGGGACACTTGTCCCACTCTCACCCCTGCTCCTTAACTGGCACCTTTTTCAAACGGGTTTTCCACTCCCTGGAATTGTTTAAAATTTCAAACACCAAACACCGCCTCTGGGGAATCCTGATCGAGGGCCCTGGGTGCTCGCTGAGCCAGAGAAAAAAAGGAATGATTTTGAATTGAGGCACTTCCTTGGGGCGATGCTGCATGAGACCAGAGAGGACGAGGCATCAGAGAAGAGAGAAAAGAAGGAAACTTGTCATCCCCACCTTCCCTCTCCCCCTCAGTCCCCCCACCACCTGCATATGCTTCTCCCTAAAAGAAGCAGCACCTGGCCTGTCTTATCAAGCCAGCCACATGGGAAAGAAAGGGAGAAAAATCCAGATGTGAGAGAGAAAAGTCTAAGACAGAACAAGGAAAGGAACACCAGAAATCACCCAAATTTGAAACAAAACAAAACAAAAAAAATCCCCCAATAAAAGGGTACCCAAATGCAATCAGAAGTTGATTTTTCCATCCCCAAATTCCACGTCCCTTTCTCCCCCAAGATCACAGCTCAAGGCTGTGTTTGACCAACAGGAAACTCTCCTTTGGAGGAAAATGAGTCAGAGGAAACCTTAAGTAGTTAAATTGTGTCACTGTTGAACCATCTGCCAAATAAACGATAGGTGCGCCATCAATATCTGCCAAGTGAAGAGTGAATATATTACCATCGTAATGCTCCTCCCAACCATATTTTAATAGCAAAATCCACTTTAAGCTACCATGTGTATTTGATCAAATAACATGAGACCTTCCTCCCTCCCTCCCTCCCTCCTCTCCTTCCTTCCTTCCTTCCTTCCTTCCTTCCTTCCTTCCTTCCTTCCTTCCTTCCTTCCTTCCTTCCCAACCACTGAGCCTTTGGACCCTGGTTCCTTTTGCTTTGTTCTGTTTTAGACATTTATTCTTTCAAACACACTATATCGTTACGTTTGTTTTCTCCGGGAGGAAACTGAGGTGCGGGGAGTCCACGTACCGAGTGCCAGGTAGCAAGTTGAGGGGAGCTAGGATTCACACCCAGTTCTACCTAACCTCCACCTGGTACCTTCTTTTACCTCACTGTGCACTGGTAAGGAGAAATGGGAGCAAAATTCAAGACAAATCCGTTTAAGTGTCATCTTCCTCCTTCCCTCCAGCTTGCTGAAAAAAAAACAAAACTTTGCTTTCCTGTGGGCTGGTCAATATCTGCCTCTCAGGAGCTGTGTCAAGAGGAAGGTAGTGTTTCTTTAAGGAGTATCCCTTCCCCATCTCTAGACATGATGGCTTTCCTGCAAGGCTAACATTGCATTACTATGGATTTTTTTTTACTTAATTGAAATTAATGAGCTTTCCAGCTAGACTCCCTCCTCCTAAGAACCCTCTGAAGATGCTGGAAGTGCTACCAGGTGTATCTTCCTATTCTCTTTCATTCAGGGAAGAATAGGAACCAAACAGCCTTCTTTCCAGGGGTGTGGGTGAGGGGGAGAGGACGGTAGTATTTTTTTCTCTTCCCCACCTTGTGGTTTAACTCATTTTTCACGCCCCTGTTGATTTTTCTAGAGTCCACTGCTCTTTCCAAAAGACCTCTGCCCAAACCAGGATGGCCGAGTCAAACTCTCAGGGTTATCAACTGTAGCTAGCCTATCTGGACATCAGCTCAACTGAGTGTAGCTAAATCTTGGGGGGAAAGAGGGGATGTTTATGTACTGCCAAGACTTTGGGCTTCCGAATGACGGACCCATACACTTGTAGTTGGAAGAGTTTCTGTTCTGTAAGGCTAATTTTTGTGATGCTCTTTCAATTTCTGTATCTTCTCATCAAGGTAAAGTATTAGTAAAACCACTGCGTGGATAGTTTCCGGATTTATCACTTCATATTGATGCCATTCGGGTGTTTCCCTGATCCACTGATCACTTCGTAAGTTATATAAACGTCTAATCACCCTGTTGTACACCTGAAAGTAACATGACACTGTATGCCAACTGTAATTGGAAAATAAGAATATATCTAAAAAAAGTTTAAAAACATGATGTAGGTACACAGTCACATGTACCCATGTGCAAACACACACACATAACAGCTCTCCTCTACCCCTTTCCACATTCACATGTGCCCATGTGCACACACACACACACACACACGCACACACAGCAGCTCTTCTCTAACTCTTTCTACATTCACATGTGCCCATGTGCAAACACACACACACACACACACACACACACGCACACACAGCAGCTCTCCTCTACCCCTTTCCACATTCACATGTGCCCTTGTGCAAACACACACACACACACACACACACACACACACACACACACATCAGCTCTCCTCTACCCCTCCCACCGCAGCACTGTGAGCGAGGCCTGTTTATTCCTGCAACTGGATGTGTCCTTGCGCGTGAATGACGCTCCACTAGAGGGACTCCCCTGCCCTCCTTCCGGGGATCCGGGCCAGCGCCTGCTCTGAGGGTGAGTCTGGAAGAAGAGCCAGGTGTGTGTAGATCAGCTCCTCTCAGTCCGGGCGCTTTTAGAAACTGACATGCCCTCAACCACATGCTAGTTTATCCATCAAGTCCCCCTCCTGCTAGGGATACCTCTCCTCCCTGCCCGCGTCTTCGGTGGATGACAAGTCCAGGGAGCCCAGGCGACAAGTCAGGCCACATCCCTGGTCCTGCTTTAGCGATGCCAATACCTCACCCACCGGTCGCCCGGTTCCTCTCCCCTCAGCTGGCTCCGAACACAGGCAGGGAGGCGAGGAGGCTTGTTTATACCAACAACCCTCCACAGCCGCAGCTGCCTGCACTTCCTCGCCTGTGGGCAGACACTGGCTGAGGGGGGGAGCGAACCCAGGCTGTGCTGACGGATCACAAAGGTCCTCCCTAGATGCCCTTCTTCTAATGCTGGCGGCAGGAACCCTGTCTGCACTCCATCACCGCCCCCACTGGACTGAAGGCCACTAGGGACTGAAGGACACCAGCAACGATGGCCTGACCGCCGTGCGGAGGACAGAGAAGCTGGGTGCCTGCAAAGGGCCAAGAACCAGGCAGGACCCAAGCATCTTCTAAATGTTCCCCGGGGGGTTCCAATGTGCGGCCAGATTGAGAACCGAGTGACTAGGACAGTTTTGTTTTTTTCTTTTTTTCCAAACTTTGTCACCCAGCAGAAGTACTTGGAGATTTGTTCCAACACAGAATGCTGGGCCCTGCACCCTGAGTTTCTGATTTAATAAGTGTGAGTGTGACCCATTAATTTTCACTTTTCATAAACTGCCTGGTGTTGTGTTTTTTTTTGGGGGGGAGATGGGGGGGAATTGAACATATTCTAGATTGTGGCAATGCTTCCACTCTGAGACTATCCCCAAACTACTGAATCGTACACTTTAAATAGGTAAATTTTATGATATGAAATTACATCTCAAGAAAAGAAAAAAGGAAAGTCAGAGCAAATTTAAACAAAAATGCCTCAAGAATGATTAATAAGAATGGCAGGAAAATAATTCAAGGATTCAAGGCAAAAACCATTTCAAAGGGCAATTTTAAATTGGTAAAATAGTAATCCCAGAGTTAAGATGAAATCATCGTACATTTTAAAAGTCTAAAAATAATGACACGATATGAAAAAAGCTTTTAAATATTAGATGAGGAATTTATAAAAGCACACTTTTTTTGTGACAGACTTCAATAGACCTTTCTCAGCCTTTGAGGGGTCAGGATGTACAAAGAAGAGAATGACGGAGAAGATTTAATCATTTAAACAGTTTAATGGAATTAAGGAAGTAGATATACAATTACATTAACATCAAACGGAAAATACACCTTTGTAAGCATCTGTGTGATGTTTACAGAATTTAATTACACCGTAGACATTGTTGAGGCCACATCCTCAGGCAGCGTGAGTTAGAGCTAGAAATTAACCACAAAGTGTAATCAAAACAATGTGGGAAAACCACTTGAAAATTAAACAACATTCTATTAAATCAGGGTTGCTTCAAAGGAGAAATAAAAATTATAATTACATGCTATTTAGAAAACAGCAAAAATGAGAACAATATTTATCAAAATCAATGGGAAAAGGTTAACATTGACCTAAAGTCAAATCCCTTAAAAGCCTCCATTATTCAATAGAAAATATTGTAATTAGAGTAACTAAGCATTTAATTAAAAAAAAAAACTAACCACAGTAATACAAAATCAACATCAAGAAAGGAGGAAATGGCCCTGGCTGGTTTGGCTCAGTGGATAGAGTATCGGCCTGCAGACCCAAGGGTTGAAGAAATGCAGGTTTGATTCCCGGTCAAGGGCACGTACCTTGATTGCAGGCTCAACCTCTGCCCCAGTAGGGGCCTGTGCTGGAGGCAACTATTCACTGTGCCTCTCTCACATTACTATTCACTGTGCCTCTCTCACATTGATGTTTCTCTCTCTCTCTTCCCCTCCCCTCCCCTCTCTCTAAAATTCAATGGAAAAATATGCTTGGGTGTGGATTAACCAAAGGGGAAAAAAAAGAAAGAAAGAAGGAGGAAATGATTGTGTTAAAAGCAGATATTTGTGAATTACAAGTAAACAAAATAGAATTCTTAATTAAACGTCAGAAGCAATTCCTGGATTCTAATTAATGATGAGAAATGACAACACTAGACACCCAGAGAGACTTCTCAGAATAGCTTATAAAATGCTGGATAAAATATGGAGCTTGAGTGTTTAAATTCATGATTCAGCTGGCGCAAAGTCATACACTTCTTTAAAGGCCAAAAGCAAAGTAAAAAGGACAAATGCAGAGAGCCAAGTGAGTCTGGTAGCATCATTTGCCCCCAGGACTTATGCCATTGACCTGGAGTGTGAGTGTTAAAGGCTTCCACGTATGATGGGGGCAAGACACAAGGTTAGAAGACAAAACCTGGGAAACACAGATGGGAGACCCTAGCATAAAGCTAAAACCCGCTAAGGCCAAGGCCTTCCTTGGTGAACTGAAATGAAACACACACACACACACACACACACAATGTCACAGATACACCATATGGATTCTGGTCTCTCTTGGACTTAGCTCAGGCTCATGTAAAATAATAAATACATAAATAACAATAGGCTTAACACCATAAACTTTACATCTGTGTGAGTTTTAAGTATCTTGACCAAAAATAAAATAAAAAATATAGTTTGAAATATCCTGGTATGACAATCCTCCATAAGTCACTGGTAGTACAAATGTATTCTTCTCTGGAGAAATGCGCCTTGAATTTACACCTCCAAATCCCCACAGTTAATGTTTCACAAAACATCATCTCATAATCATCATTCACATGACTTTTCCTAAGGAATTAGGCCACCATAATCCACAGCAGCAGATACAATTAACCATACCCACAATGACTGAAGATACAGGACTTTATCAGATAGACAACACACAATTGGATATATAATTTATTTAAAACCAAAGGAATCAAAGTGATTTCCAGTTCAATGCAATCCCTATCAAAATTACAATGATCTTTTCTTTTTTTTGGTGGTGAAGATAGAAAAATCATTCATATGAAATGTTAAGGGACTCCGCATAGCACCAAAATAATCTTGAAACAGAAAAAAGTTGAAGGACTTACGATTCCCGGCTTCAAAACTTAAGGCAGATCTACCAAATCCAACAGCAAAATTAAACAAAAATGTATTCAGAATGATCAAACAGTGTTAGGAGCCAGGAGATAAGAGTGGAAACACCCAGAGATCTGCCTCTGCCTACAGGCTTTCTGTAGTTTCAATCACATAGTCAGCCTCTGGCTATGTCCTCAGCAGGCCATAACCTCCCCATGTATTCCAGTGGGTGAGGCTATTGTTTCCCCTCTCAGGAGCCAGGAGATAAGAGATACAGCAAGGGTCGT